>JAQFZG010002784.1:0-15370 GCA_034695465.1 Entomobrya nicoleti | reverse complement strand
CTAACTACCTATTGATACAAGGACCTTATTTCTAAGCCAGCTTAGAAAGGAAGTACATTATTTTTAATTGAAAAAAAAATTGAAGAAACAGTACAGCTATTAAATTTAAACATATCAAGTTTAATACTTTTTCTGGCTATAGAAATTATTTGAATTATAAATATTTTTGCACAGCAAAGGTTTTTAATGAATACATATATATATTCTATATGATTTTATGCATGTTACAATACAGTGTATTGAAGAAATGTCAAAAAATTAATTAATACTCGTGTTATTATTACAATTAATATCACTTGCGGTTTACAATGATCCATGTACTCATATGAAAAGAGTGAAAAGTGCACAGAAGTTAATTATTTATACATTTATATTTTTAATACGGAATATTTTTACTTTTTTTTCGTCAATAAAAATTCTTATTTTTTTTAAATACAACATTTTAATTATACTTCCTTAACCGTCGTTTATGTGAACTCAATAATTCGGCCGCTGAGCAGTTATCCAACAGATCCATTTGCAGTAATTTATGACTACCTCCACCTTTCGGTTTCCCTTTATTTGAAGGTCCCTTATAGCATAGCGTTCCTGGTGACGATGAAGATCGTGGGATTAATGGTTTATCGGTTGCCAAAAGACCTTTAGTTTCGCCATCATCATCATCCCCATCTCCACATCCACTAATATTATCATTATCGTCAGCTTCCGCTCCACAAGATGACTCTGCACTGCTATCGCTTAAATCATCTTCCCTGCTTGTATCCCACGAGTCCGATCTGGCAATAATGCTATCATGTCTACTGGAAGCAGAAAGAATTTCTTGTGGTCTGTTTACCGCAGTTAAACATTCCTTTTTCCTTATCAAGCTTAGTTCAAGTCGTCTTAAAAATCTGCAAAGAAATAAAAAATGAACTCATAAATAAAAAATATTTTTTCAAAACTTTTCAATTTATTATCCAAATTTATTCATGTCAATCTGTATACCTTATTTGATGACTGATGGTCCTCAACCTTGAAATTTTCCTACGAGCTGGGCTGCTGGGATTCGTTTGTCCTTGAGATCTTGAGCCAAGAAAACTTGTGGATGATGTGGGTTGTTGCTGAATAACATCAGGTTTTGGAGACGATTCCCGAACCTGCACAAAAAAGTACCCAAAGTAAAGCAGTGACAGTTCATATATTTCCATAAGAGACTATGTCACTTTAATATTTGTAAAAATTGAATGAGAAACTGACAGTAATTTTTTTTTTCTCTCGCATAATTGCAGATGCAAACATCATCTTTCAAAAAATATGAAAAAGGAAGATCCCATTTTTTCCATAATGGAATACGTTACACAAGTAAGTACCCCAAAAAAAACTTACTCTTTTGCTACTGCATGGAACAGAGTCATCTTCCCCTCCACCACCAACTTTTGTAGGTTGGGCTCCTCCGCCGTGTGCATCAGCAGCAACGTCTTTGCTGACGACATCACAAACAGACGAGTTTCCTTTCCCAATTGCACTGTCACTCAAAGCTCCATACGAAGCTTCCACCTCTTCCATGGATCTTTTCGGACTACTACAAATACTATGTTGGAAGGAGCTCACGCTCGTACGACTCCTATAGTAAAAAAAACAAATACAAACGGAAAAATATGATAAAATAACAATAAGGCAGAAACAAAAACAATTTTTCAAACTTGTACAAAAGTAAATGAAGAGAACATTTCATATTTTTCATTCCCTTCAAGTTTCTCTGCTTGATATGCTTGTCAAAAAAAGTGTCGAGCTCACAAAAAATATAATAAACTACTTTTTTTGCTTTACTTTTTTATATCATATCAACAATTTTACCTTGAACGCGAGCTCAAACTTTCTGATGAGCTAGATGAAACATCCAAAGCCGGTTGCGCTCTCACTCGTCGTTTAGGACTTGCTCGTTTATTAATCGCAACAACAGGTACAAGACTTTCCCGTGCTAAACTCGGGGGTAGATCAATATGAGGAAATATTAATTGATTAGAAGACGACGACGCTACGGCTGCTGCATCTGTTCCTGAAACTACTGAAATTGAGGATGATGGAACGATAAGAGGAGAAGTAGCAATAGCAGCAGCATCTGTTTCTCCTCCCGAACAAACTTTATTACTGGATTGTTGTTCAGTCGAAGGTGAAAGTTGTTGGCTGGTTGAAGCTGAAGTATACAAAACCGGAGATGGGATCAGAGGAGGAGGTAAATTTGTGTTGCTGACAACACCAGGTGCAGGGAAACTAGGTACATTTATGATGGCAGTTGCTAATGTTCCTCCTTTCGCTTTCCCTAGTCTCCTATCCTTTCTCCTGCCGGAGCGTCTCAGTTGTTGCTGGGGACTTAATTTATTCAAGCTGGCAAGTCTGGCTGGTATACTCATCTGAGATTCGTTATTATTTGACAGCACTTCTGAACTGGGATAGTCATACATTCCATCCGAGTCTGTTACTGGGGAGCCTGGACAAGCCATGTATGATCTTCCCCCAACAGTACAACTCAACTCGGAGAGGGGACTTTCACTTCGAGAGCTGACTGGTGAAAGTCTTCGATCTTTGGAGGAGTCGTCGGGTATTTCTATGAAATTGCTGCTACTACCACTACCACCGCTGCTGCTGCTATGCACGGTGGTGGCTGCTACAACGGCAGCACATTTGCTGGGAAATGCGGAAAGTGGTAAACTTATTGTGATCCCTGGACCACCGTTTCCACTACTTGTACTGCTCACTGAACTGCTACCACTAATATTTCTCAGTTTAGCATTTAAGGAAAATGGATCTATGGAGTTGAGTTTGGAATCAAGGCTGGGCCCAAGTCCTTTAAGTTTAACGCTAGGACTGGAATGGCCTAGTAGAAGCCTGCCACCACTACCACCACCGCCGCTGTTTCCGGTAGAGGATGAGGTTCCAGTAGTAGCTCCACTACAACCAACTGGATCATTTATCATGGTGGAATTTATATCTAAACTGCGACTCTTGGGAAAACCCTTCTTAGGAACTTGGAGTAAGTTGTTGATACACTTGCGTTCCTCAGGATATATGGCTATGGGAGTTGAGAAGGGATGCAGAGGAGGAACTGGTGTTTTGGTATCGCTCCCACCACTGCCACTACCAACATCCAAGTCAGTATCATGTTCCTCAGGTGGACTTAAAGTCATATTGCTACCCGTCAACTCCTCTAATGTACCACCAGCCGTATTTGATGGCTGACATTCCAAATCCGTTTCTATTTCAAATGCAGAGTCAGTCTCAACGTCAACCTCTTGGAGCTTCTTCTTATCCTCCTCATATTTCTCCTCGCTTAAGCTTCTTTTATCGAATAAACCCATACCACCACGGCCACCACCTCCTCCATGAACACCAGGAGTGGAGGTGAATGACATCAAAGGAGTTCCAGAATTTAGGGAACTGCGTCGTATTGGCGAAGGAGTAGGTTTCTTGGGTGTGCTTGGCGTTAGGGAAGCTCTTCTCATTAATAATTGATTGTTACAGTTTCCCCCATGTCCAGTGGAGTGAGGGCAGTGATGAGGGGGATAGTCGTCCATTTCAGCAGAGCAAAGGGGGCTCACAGAAGGGCATCTTGAGGCACATGGACTGGCCATTGATGAATATCCAGATGTACTCAAATTGGACTCTGATGGCACTCGGATAGTATCACTGGCAAAAGGACTTAAAAAATTGAGATTTGGTCGACGAAGCAAACTTTTCTGAACGGTTGTATCACTATCCGACTCCGCCTCTGAACTTTGATTAATTGTGATCATTGGCGGGGCTAAAGGGCAATCCCAAATGTGAGGTATGGCCATGCAAGATACCACTTCAATTGTTGGAGTTTTATCCGAAAGAGTTGTGGAAATTGAAGTTGAGGTCGAAGCGTCATCAGAAGGGGAAGTTACAAACTTGGGTAATTGTTCGGATACAGGCGTGGCAAACTCAATGCTTAAAACTGGCACGGCACTTTCCACAGGTACCACTTTACCTTCACTTCTATCACTGTTATTATTATTATTATTTGTGGAGTTGGTGTTGGTTGTAGTTGTTGTGGGGTCACCATCACAAGTACTTTCACCTTCATCAATCACAATTGCCGGCGGTCCAATTCCAATACCAACGTTATCTCCACCACCGGTACCAGAACAGGAAGAAATAGTGCTGGTACTACTTGAACTACTGGAGCAGCTACTATTACAACAACTACTTTCACTGTTTGTTGAAGAGGTACTGCTCGTACTTCCGTGAGTAGAGTTGCAACAGCCATCGTCATCCTTACTGTTTTTTGAACTGGTGTTGGTCAGTATTTCATTGGCGAAGACAAGTGGAGGAGGTCGAGGTTTACATTTTCCTTGAGGAGATTGTGGGGGTGGTCCGGGACCAGAAGAATCAATTCCAGCTTCCACATGTGCAGCAGCAGAGGAGGAAGCACAGGAGGATGATGAAGAAGGCAGTTCACTACCACCGCTGACTCCACCCCCACTCTCTAACGACGCATCAGGTGGCACATCTATCAGAACATCGGGAATCATTTCCGGTTCACCTGGACCCGAAGGGAAGAATTTTCTTTTAGGAACGGTAATCCGTATGTCTACTTGATCATCTCTTGTTGTACTTCCCTCCCCCTCTGCCCCTTCATTTTCCACGTCTTCTACTGAAATGGAAATGACTGGAATAGATAATTTCCTCGGGGTACTTTGTATATTTTCCGGAGTATACTCCCGTCTTACAAAAGAGTCGTCATCCTCTGAACTCTGCACTTTGATCATAGGAATTCCATCTTGGTGAGATGGTCGTCTCATCATTGGCGTATGAGCTGGGGAGTGAGAAGGTGTTGGTAGTGGGGTAGGTACTTCATGTATAGGCGATAGACAATAGTCCCTCATGGGAACTTCCAGAGTGATCGTTTGTGTGTTGGTCCTCTGATTTGTCCAGGCAGCATTTGAACCAGGTGCGGGTGCAAGGCTGAATGGATCAATTACTGGGATATCTATTGTGTTATTGTTGTTGTTGTTGGAATTGTTATTGTTCGTGTTGTTGTTATTAGAGTTACTCTCAGCAGTCGTTATTACGAGACCTGGAGGTCGCAAAGATAATTGCGAGTTTCGAGGAGAGCTTGGGGTAGACAATGGAGTAGCTCCTGGAGAAAGAAAGCAACAAAAGAAACCCATTAAGCCCATCTGTTCACATATTCAGTTATCTCTTCTACTGCTGTGTTTTATATACATATATTATACCATATCTGCATCTTATAACAAACTATAATTAATAGATGATAGAATCAAAATAATTTATTATAGTTCCCATACATCATGTCCTTGAATTGAAGATACATTATAATATGCAGACGCAGATAGATGGATGGATGAGCAAAAATGGGAAAATGCGAAGGCGGAGAAAGTAAAGTGGAAGGAAACGGAAATTGATAGCCGTTCGTACACATGATTATTGCACACGTGAGCCATACACCATTCCATCCAGGTACATAAGTCTAGGCTGGAGGTCTTTATTTTCATAAGGGACTGCGTCAGCGTATTTTGTTCACCCAACTATTTTTGTTCTTCTGGGAAAATGTAAATGAGATAAGCTTTTGTTATGGAATTGGGTTGGATGGGTAAATGTATCTTAGCTTATTCATACGAAAGAGTATCTTTTGTAGTGTACAGTGTACACCAATTTATAAATTTCGTGATTCCATACTTCACGGGAGAGTGAAAATGAACAAACCCAGCGACATATTGTAACTGTGCCTCCCTTGAGTCTGTCGGAGTACAGAATTTCCACTTTTTTCGTTACTTTCTCTTACTTTTTTTTGTTGGAAAACTGAGAATAACGTGTAGGTGTTTCCTTTTTTTCTTATTTGATTGCACTGCATGCATAAATTTCACTCGTTACCAGTTCACTGTAATTTATTATTATCGCACGCGTAAATAATGTGCCATTATTCTATTAGCCTTTGTACTTCAGCCAGTTGTGCAATACAAGGAGGAGTTGTATGTATTGTTATAAGTTATAACATAGCTTTGTACATGGCCGATAGTTGAGCAGATGAGAAAAAGAACAAATTCAATTAGTTTGATTGCTTCTTTTTTTATTCCGTGTTCACATAATTATGTCAGGGAAAGTACGTACACACGAGTTGACAAAAAGGGAAGAAAAAAATAGACAGGAGTGGTCATGTCATGGTTCGCTAAAAAAGAAGTTCAGAAGGCTTTGTTTGGCCATGGGAAGGATAAATTTTTTGATAAAATTACAATTAGCATGTAGGCTCCCGCTGTGTACATGCTACATGCAGAGAACTGACATTGATGACGATATATATATGCTACGCCATATATACTAATGAATGTCGTCAGTCTTGAATGTAGTTGGATGGTATTTTTCTTTTCTTCTATAATCTATTACGTATATGTAAATTGAGCTGATTATTGATTTATCTGAAAAAATATGTCCTTTGTCTTGAGTACAACAACCTTCGTATAGATAACTAATACAAAAAGAATAATACTGTTGTTCTGATGACTTTGTTTATATGCTTTTAATTTGATAAAAACTGACAGAGAAATTTAGCTTTCGATATTCTTCAAGACACGACAAGATGACAAGGGGGACTATGGACTTTTTCTCTCTTTTATTCCGTTTTTATGCACATTTTAGAAAACAGGCAAAATCACACTGGGACTAAATAGCGCAGGAAGCTGAACAAAGATAAGAGAGAAACGCTGATTGTTGTGAGTAAAAGCAAAGCAGGTAAATATACACACAGGTGTTCCATATACTATTGTGTCACCAATTAGTGTCAGCTTTTCTATGCGTATATGTCAGGCTAAGTGAAGTCAAACTGCTTTTTTTACGAATTTCAAGTCTCTGCTTTTGGCATGGCTTTGAGTATTGAGAGGAAAGAAAGAAGCGAAAGAGATGATATAATCAGTATAAACCTTTTCTATATTCAATTTTCGTACAAGATAAGAAATGCTCATATTTATAGTTTCTTACTGCTTTTCACTACGAGTTATCGCGGTTTAAGATGGAATTGGGAAAGTTTCTTGAACCTCTCTAGAGAGAAAGTGTTGTGCGTTATTTTGTAATGAAGCTAAAGTAGAAAGTAACAGATAAATGGCTTTTGAATATTTTACGCATAAGTGTAGCGAAAAAATAAACTGTGACAGAATAGTTTTCTTATCTTTATCGTTTATCCGTTACTTTATAGGTAATTTCGGGTTTTATAGGTTCTTTGTACGCAATAATAAAAGAAGCGAAGTCACGATCTTTAGAGGAAAGGAAAATTGTTTGCTTATTTTTTTGTTTGCACGGTGAATGAATACATCATGCTTTAAAAAATTTGACTAATGAGGCTACATGATATAAAATGTATGTTCTTTATTAGTTGGTAATTCAAGTCTGTCCATTTGGTGGAAAACAATTCCTACGAACATAATTTACGCATGAAAATCTACATTCAATATTTAAAAATTATCTAGCCGCAAGATTCAAGATTCACACATCAAGTTTTCGAATGCTTAGCATTATATTTTGTATCCTTAAATATCTAATCTAATCTAAGCTTCAGTATCAGACCGTGGCGACAGTTCAACTTATCTACACCATCACCAGAATTAGTGATCAAGGTGTAACTTAATTATTGGCGTTGCAAAATTAAAATATCGAAATTTTTCCAATTTAGATCCACTTTAACATACGTATTGTTTCATCAATGCAGTTGCAGAGCAAACTTATATCTAAAATTCGAAATTTAGTTCTTAGTTCAGATTTTCGACATCAATATCAAGTATCAAGAGATATATTTATGCAATGGGTACACAATTCATTTCAAAATGTTAACTTTCTTGTTTGGTTTGAGAGGAAAGGAAACGTTAGGTACTTGTTTGTACTACTCAATTGTCAAGAAAAGGTAACCCCATTGAATATTGCGTCATATGTGTTTTTACGCAGCAGTAGATTTCATAAAAAATTGAATACAATTTTTTTGTTTGTTTTCGTATGAAAAACAAAAAATAATATATACGTATTGCGTACGATGGTGCTTACCTGCAGAGGACTCCTCGTTTTCAGAATACTGTGGACTAGGCGGTGCTGAGCTAGACCCTGAGAACCGTCTAAAGAGAGAAAGTAACGAGTCCGCACTAGCAATCTTGTGCAATTTTCCAGACGACGATTTGGCACTAAGACTTGTGGGCACAGTTGGCAAATGCTGTGCTGCTGTCGTTGTTATAAATGACGAGCTTGCTTGCGTAGTCGAAACACTTGGCCCTGTTGTATTTGTCGGACTTATGCAAATCTTGAGAGGAAATCTCGGTGCGTACATGGGATCGGGTGTGGTATCCGAGCTAGAAATCTCGTTGCCATCCTCCTCACTCGTCCTACTTCTATAATTCTTACTCCTTCGAAATCTACTCTTCCTATCCTTTTTCCCTACTGGCTTTACAGGCACTGTCACAATTATTTTACTCTCTTCCCCGCAACTCACATCGGAGCAGCTGGACGAGGATGTCATTTCTCCAGCGGCTAGTTTATCAAGCATGTGAGCAAATGTCACCTTTTTCTCCGCTTTTGTAGCGGCTGCCTGTGCGGGACTGATAAGTTGCATGGAAGATGTTTGATTTGAGGGTGCTAAGTTTGTAAAACTAGTTTCCGCACTGTCTTGACCATGGAGTAGTCTACCATGCTGGGATGTGACTGAGTCAATGCTCGAGTTATTACTACAAGCTGCTGCAGATGTGGATGGCTGGGGCTCCTGCATTGATGACTGGGATGCTAAACGAAGTCGCTTTTCACTCATTTGGATTATCTCTGCTAGTGTCGGTTTTGGAGTGGGTGGCTTGCTTTCTCCATCGAATGATGAGCTGGGGCCAGGCGATACTAGTTGTTGAAGAATCTGTTGTTTCTCGGCTGGATCCCGACGCACCTGGACTGAGTAGTTTCTTCGTCGATGGGGGCTTGGCGTTCCTAATGTTTGAGATCCCATTTATAATACATACACATATTTTAATTCAAAATAGTTAAAAGTCCAAAATAAAAACATGATACTATTTACACTACATTTTTTAATTATCGTGTAAAAATTTAATTAATTTTAAAGGAGATTAGAGAGAGAGTTTATAAAAGCCTCTAGTTTTTTTCAAGCAATTGTGCAATTTTTGATTATATACATATTATTTTTTGTCTTGGCTCAGTGGCTGGCTGCTGTATAGTAAGTGGTTAAGTAACGAATTTTAATTGAAAGTGAAACGAAGTTTAGATAAATAGTATGTTATTTATTTTTTTATAGCCAAAAGCGTTATATAAAGTTACTGAGATAAGTTACAATACATAACTTTTTGGCATGTAAATATAAAGCGGTAAAACTACAGTAAATTTAATTTATAGACTTTCGCTGGCCCGAGAGGAGGTAACTCTTGTTATTGCGCATTTAGAGTGGAACAACTGATTATTATATTTTCTTGGATCTTAATTGTATATTTAACTTTGTTTTATAAGTTCATTAAAAGTTTATTTTAAAGAAAATTAAGGGTTAATTTCGTCCTATAAAGTTCTATAGATTTTGAAGTGCTTCCATCTATCGATTTCCTCAATTTTGTTGATAAATGAACATTTAGTTTCTGAAGGTCATCCTGTATATTTTTGGCATTTATTGAAATTAGAGTAATTAAATCATCTTGTTTACTTTCAAAGGAAAATTAGGGGCATTATTATTTCGTGTTAAATTAATACTTGTACACAAATAACGTGTAAAATTGATACAATAAATTTACTAAACTGATAAATGAAGTGAGGCTCATAGTAAATATTATTGGTGAAGTTTTTCCATTTGAAATATTTATTTTTTATACAGAAAAAAAACGAAAAAATACGACACACAGATAGACAGAGAGAAAAAGAGAGAGAGAGAGAAAAGAGCCTATAGACTTTTGTTTGGTAGTTAATTAACTTACGGAGCATGCCTCTGGAAGGCCGGAGAAGGTCATCTAGACTAAAAGTCCTATTTTCATAAGTGTGAGGACTTGCTACAGTAGCTGATACATTGGACGTGGCGGAAGATAAAGACAACAGGGATGGTTTACGTATTCCAAGCCTTCCTAAAAATGACCTTGTTGTAGGTGGGCTAGCTGCCTGTTGCGATGTTCCTGGGATGGCATCTCGCATTCCAAGCGGTCCTGGTCCAACTACACCACCTGTCCGTACAGAGGAAGGAGCTACAGGTCGAGAACATCGATTTTGGTGAAAGCGAGAGAACGAACACGTAACGCAACGAAAGAGCATGGAACACAATTTTCACGACGCAATGATCATCATCATCATCAGTAGCCGTAGTAGTGATGGTAGTAGTGAAAATAGTGACAAAAAAGGTTGGCCAAGAAGATAGAAAGTTGTAGTGATGGTGGTGGTTAGAAGAAGGCACACAGAGAGAGATAGGCAGATAGAAAGTCGGGAGAAGAAGAACACAGAGAGAAATAGAGAAACAAAGGCAGCAGCAGAGAAGAAGAACAGGCAATTTATTTTGGTCGCGGCAGAAGAGAGAGAGCAGCACAAAGATTTTTTTGAGAAGAAGAGTACGAAAGCAAGTAAAATGAGAAAAAAGAAAGATAAAAGCATGAGTTTTATCGGATGATATCACAAAAGCTGCAAAAATATTGTAAATTGTAACTCAAGTGAGTGTAATATAATTTTTTGATGTCTAGTGTCTAGAAGAACTTGTCTAAAATAAGTAAAGTTAGTTAGTATTTTTTTTTGTAAGTAGAAAAAAAGGAAGGTCACGCCACGCAGCAAAAAAATAAAAACTGAATATATTATTTTGTTCCTAAATACATTAAATATATTAAGTATTATATCTGTATTATGTGTGTAATACGTTTGCAAACGTTTGTTATATGGATGTATTTTTTATAGCAATATAAATATACGCACACACACGCCACATTATTATTCAGGCTTCTTTCGTGTTTGAACTTCTTTTGAAATTCAATTATGTTTGCAAAATGTATGGAAGGCATGCGTCATGCGAGAAATGTTAGACTGGTTCGGGTTGGGTTTTTAGGGTCTCTTTTTTGAAAACATTTTAAATGTAAAAAAAATTGAGGTAATATTTAAGTCTTGTCTTTTTACTTTGCTTGGAGCTAGTCTATCCTTTTTCTCTAGTATTGTCATTGTCAATTTTGAATATGCTGTCGTTATTTTCTATGGTCAATATTTTTTGTTAGTCATGTCATCATGCACATTGCATACATCGTGTCTTTTTTTTAGTAAAGTATCTTTTGAAAATGGAAATCGATAAAAAAATATAATGACCAAAAAATTTCCATGTGGGAGGAGAAGTATGTACATCCTGTAGTCGATTGGTCTACTAAAATTGGCTATTTACAAGTTTCGTGTATTTTATTTCTTTTAGTTTTCTATAATGGTTTCTACTAATATGCTTGTTCGTAGATTTGATACAATCTACCAAAGAATTGTACAACAACTGGATTTTCTTTTCTATAAATAAGTAATGAAGCACATTAGTAGTTTTGCTCGTTTTATGCATTTTCAATAAGCTTTTGGTTTTGTCGCTCCAACTAGTTTGCTGGATGAATTCACTAGAAAAATAGGAGAAGTTTACTTTTTCGGTGCAATTTGCAATTATCTTATGTATGTAGATATACATACTGTCAGGTTACAAAAAAGGGAAGAAAAAAATACTGAAAAAAGTTGGAACTCTGTTTTTTATAGATATCTCAGCTCTTCGTTTGTGAGATATCATCTTATACAAAAACACTAACTAAAAAATATTATAGAAAAAACTATCGATATACTCATCACGCACGCAAAGTATAATATTTTATATAATTTGTATAGTACGTATAGTCAAGTCGGTAGAATCGACATTAAAAATCCATACTGTTGCGTGTGACAGGCAGCAAGACAAAGACTACGTGCGTGCTACATTAGTTTAGCTAACTGTTATGCGGTATACATCAATCCAGTTCAATAGTCCATTCCATTCCAACTAAACTACCATACTTACATGCATTCAAATGCTATATACTTATCTAAAAAAAATTAAGGTGTAGAGAAAGCCATTAAATGTATTTTTCAATCCATTTCCTCCTTGCTACAATTTTTACGATGTAAATTTTTGAAACATCGCATTCGCATTGGTGGTAGTGTGCAAAGTAAATTAAATGGATCGAATAAAAAAACTAGAGCAAAATGTAATATGAATATATTGGAAATATGTCACAGCGTTCGTTCTCCTTATTTTATATCCTTTCTACTCATCGTACATAATATAGTGATAAATATAAGGGCTCCTCTTGCTCTTGTAATATTCAAAAGATTTTTGATGTATTACCAATTCGAAAGGTGTACCTAATTTATTAATGCCACACGATATTCAAAAGCTTTTTGTGCTCTCTTCGCAGCTCGCAAGTTGGTTTACAGGAGAGAGCGAGAGGGACACGCATGAATTTACATACATAATTCAAATATATTCATATCAATTACCCTTTCTCTCTTCACTACATAGTCTTTCCTTTAATAGTACATCAACTTTATAGACTTCGAGAAAAGGAGAGAGCAATATTTTGTCAAATGACTGAAAAACTGAAAGCAAACTAGTGTAAGCCACCAAGTGGAAACCACAAAGGAAATGGCATGGCATAAAGTGAAACTGTGAAAAACAGAATGACGTATGGGCCCCTTCCTTTTTGCTTTTATAGTTTGATGGCAGTGGTGCCTTTAGTTCATGTACATCAATATATGAATATGCATGCAAAAACATATGAGCATATATTACAAAAGGAAATGAAATCAATGAATTTTCTGCTCAACCTCAAATGAGTTTGGCGCACTGGTTCTTTCACTAGCATTATGTATACATTACATACAAGCATTACATTAAGGTTATCTAACAAATCAGACATACGTGTCAAAAAGTAAAAGCAAACTTGGGTATCATCATCACATCGCCATATCAAAGAGATGTGTCCCGAGAAAACCAACAGCCCAAACCCAGGTTGATGGATAATATTGAAAATTTACAAACTTACGTAAAATACATGTAGATAGATATATACCATCATCATCATCACCAAATACGTCATCCATTGTATCTCTTAAAATCTCAAAATTTTAAGCAAAAACCATACATTATTTTAGCGTATTTGTGCAGAAACTTGGAAAATATCAAGTCAACCCACTCACAAAGTGGTATTCTTCGTGTCGTAACATCTTAGTATTTTGTTCATGCACATACTATACTACCCAAAATTATATATACCTACTTATTTGGTAAAAAGTGAAAGGTATTTGCCCAAAGAACTATGTAATTGTTTAGAGTTTTCACTTTTATCCAAGCAATACACCAACAAGCAATACATACATCAATGTCATCATCGTCATCAAGCTATTTTATTTTAACCGCAAAAAAGTTTTTGGTGTTGACAGAAAGCAAGTGAAGCACATAACAGAACTTCAGTCGTTAAGTGAAAGCATATCCCTTTGTCTTCAAAATTGCAGACATGCATATCTCTGTATTGTGTATATATACTCGTGTTAGAGTGAAAGCTTAACAAAAAGCGGCAGGCAGCATCATCATTCATCGTGATCATCATCATCAACAATAGCTTTGTGTAAAGAGTGGTGTAAGTAGAGAGAGAAGAAGAGAAAAGCTCAAAAATAAAAAATCCAAAAATGGATCAAAACTACTATACTGAGTGACTAGTCACTACTCGACTCCTCCAAAAGGGAAAAAATCATAATTTATTCATCTACCCATTTCATACATAACGCATCATGCCATCATCGTGTATGTATGTTTTTCTACACATGTAACATGCAATGTAAAAGGTTTTTAAAAAAATGGTGAAAGTTTTACTATACGGCATGTCGATGTTGATGAGAGGAAGTATATAAGAAATAGTATTATATACATATTTACATAGTCGTCTTCTGTTCAGGAAATAATGAAACTGACAATTGTACTGAAATATTAATTGATGGGTATGGTATACGTAGAACCCTCTCAAAAAAGTAAGTCCACTACTCTGCATGTTCATTGTTCATGTTCGTTCACTCAAAGTCAATAAGTTGAATAATAGAATCGTGTTCACTTGATCATCATCATCATGTGAAAAAAGTAAGGTATTGTTTCAATGTAACGTAAGAATTTCTTTTTCTTAAAAAAATAAATAATGAGAAGTCATTTCTCATCAAAGTGATTCGAAAGTTTTGTTAAATGTTGTTGATTGGTTTTATGTAAGAAAAAATCGTCTGTTAAATGACGAATGGACTGGTAAATTGAAAAGAATGTCAATTTGATAGATTTTTAGTAATGTCTCGTCATGAATCCAGTTTGGGTTACATTCACTTTTTCTAAATTTTTTCTCAGGTCAATTTTTTTGTGTAAATGTAACAAAGTTTTTGTTTGTTTAAAAATTTGTTATATTGATTAGTACATTATTGCTGTAGAATAATAGCCATTACATTAGAAAAAATGTATATTTTGCGTTATGACTTGAATTTTTGCAAGATTTTGTTCTGCGATTTTAGTGGTGCTAATGATCAACTTACCCCAGGAAATGCCACGGTTCCGCTCAAGATCTTCGCTAAGGAACTTTTCCAACTTTTCGGGAAAGTGTCGCTTGAGACACCAAATAAGTCCTATAACACCCATAACCACAAAGACTGTGATGAGTCCTAGCCAAAATGGCTCCTCTATCATTCTCTGGGACAATGGTTTGTAGGGAATGTGGAGCATCCGAGATTCACATTGTGGACCTGCAAAAGGATATTTAAAAAATATATGTAGATATCGTATAAAATAACTTAAGCATTTTTGCGGCATATCATATCATAACACAAACAAAGAATGAAAATGAATAGAGAGATGCATGTGGACCTATAAAAGCATTTTGTTTTGACAATGGAACGAGACAATAAAAAGATGGCTAGAGTTGAGTTGGCTGCTAAAAGTATTCATTCCATTCACAGTGTACACGATAAGCCATATGTGGCTTTTCTCTTGACGGAGACTTAAGACCACAAGCTGCAGAAGGGAAAAAGGAAAGACATGGTTTTCTTTCTAAAAGTTACATGGTTTCCCCATTATGTTCTCCGACATTACTGTCAACTAGAATATGTACAGTACAAGCTTGTGTATAACATTTTGAATGAAAAGGATTGTGTGTTTTTGTTGCACGTGAGAGAGGTTTTAAATAATATTTTGAGTGTGTGAGTTTTGCCGTCTATCTTATTTTTGTTTTGTGATTTTTACATTACCCTTCCAGCAGATTGATAAATGGAGCTCAACTTATAAATAGAAGGAGAGGAAATGCGTGTATATCCCCATGTTAAAAAATGAAGCCAAAAAATT
>JAQFZG010002783.1:0-15371 GCA_034695465.1 Entomobrya nicoleti | reverse complement strand
AGGACAGACACATAACTGAATTATAATTTTAAAGATATCCTATAACTCCTCAAGTTATCCTAAAGATATCCTTTAAAATTGAAAGATTTTGTTTTATCTGGGCCAAAAGTATGGGGTAAAGTGAGAATCGAATTGCTAATTCGAAATATTAACCTAAATGCCTAAAATTGCTCATAGGTACCCATTAGTTAATAAATTAAAACAATTTTGATTTTTGTTGAACTTCGCGACCACCACATATACATATCTGTAATGCTATCATCAATTAAAAAGACCATGGATGGCTTCAGACAATCGTTTTAGTAATATGATAATAGTAGTTTACCTTTTCACATTTTATTAAATTTGGGTTTGGGTACCACTCTAATCACACTTTTTGTTAGGGCCATTTATCGTGAAGGTGGTAAGGAGACTTTGGCGAGATCTGTAAAATTGAAAGGGATATTTGTGAATGGTGTACAGGGTGACTTATATTTGAGAAAATTTGTAAAGTCATGTCGAGATTTGAGAATGTATATTGGGCCGTTCTTTTATGTGAAGGAAAGCACGTTTTTTACTTGCATGAAATTTGTACTTGATCAAACCATATCAATATTATTTTCATTTTAGAGTAAATAAAAGCAAAAAGAATAAATCATAGCTTTTATAATCATAAGGCAATAATTAAAGTAAACTAGTAACTTAAAATAATCTGACTTTCTTACGGTAGTTGTATCTGTGCATACAGTAAAATATCTGCATGTTTTTTTATGAAAATATCCTCAGATTTTAACATAATATCCAGATTAATAACTTCATACTTCAGAAATGAGTTACTTTGTTATTTTCCCATGTTTAATGTGTTAGTTTTTTATTGTTTCATTTTATTTTTAAGTCCACCCAACATTATTATAATAATCCATAATGTGGAATCGTTTTACATTAGAAAAATACATTATTTATTTAAACTTCTTATTTCCAACCAATAGCTAATGTCAAAATAGGAGTAACTTTAGTTAGGAGTGGTATTGTAACATTAAACTTTAGTCACAAGCAAGCATGTAGGGTAGGGGAAATTTTCCAATAAAAGGGCAAACAAATACTCTATATTTGCCAGTAGTCTTCATGTATTATATTTTTAAAGTCGAAAAAATACTAAATTATTCAACGAGTTTAGCCTAAAAAACTTAGTTTCCATAGGTGAGTTAACATCGGAACTGTAACATTTTCCGTCAGCAACTTTACTCTGTAAAAGCAACTGCAAAAACTAACTAAATAATCTTACCTTTTCACAGATTTTTTTTTAAACTTATTAAATTCAAACGATGGCGACGTACCTAAGAAAATTAAGCAGTATAAGTCGTACAAGTACCGATATGGTACTTTGGGAAGTAACATTTGCAAATTGGATAAATTTTAGCCATAAACTTGGCTGTATTCCCGTAAAATACAATAAAGCTTCGGCCAAATTCCGTGTTACAGAAAACAAATTTGTTTACTACACTTGGTATTTTCGAATATTTCTTCTACTCCTTGACAACTTATATCTCACCTCTCAATTCCAACACGTCACACCTTCAACCGTCGACTCCGAAGAATTTATGAACTTTTACGTTCATTCGCTTCCTCGTATTGCTGTAGGTATAATAGCGTTAGCATTGGCAGTTGACCTAAAACTAAGTGTTTATCTACTCAACGTAATATTTAACGCTCGAAAAATTTGGCAAAAAGGGAACCATTTTGGTGATTGGTCCTGTCCATTTGTTGGTCCAGTTTGTAAAAGATTTACCCATCTTGTACAAATAGCCATACCTTTCGGTTCAATACAAGCCTTGTTTCCTTTATTGCTCCATTTTCAAAACCGATCTAGTCGAAGATATTGGGGTGGACAATATTTGCCCAGAGAATTTTATGATAGTTGGCTTGGTGTGATATTAGCTGGTTTGAATGATCTTCAGTTGGGAATGATTGTGATTTATATAACCACATATTTTGGAGTTTTGGCAGTTGGATTATTTACAATGATGACTTATTACACTAGTCGGATTATGTGAGCTCATATTTAAAAATAAGTAGTGTTTTGTAAGCATTATAAGAAGTAGTGCTTTAATAAGTATTTTATATTTTAGATTGAAATTGGAAGAAATTCATAAGCAGCCGTTTCAACTAAAGAACTATTTGCGTATACCCCTTCTCCAGTATAGATCACTTTTGGTTCTTAATCGAATGGGAACGGAATGCGTTTGCAATCGGATCCTACCTGCTGCACTATCCACTTCAACAATGTTTATTATCTTGGGAAGTAGCTCACTTATAAGATTTAATGGAAATTTGCCTCTACACATTCTGTTAAATCTGGGCTTAGGTACCACGATTATTATTATTTGTCAAATGTTCTTTTTTCGTAAAGGGGGTAAGGAAACGTTAGAGAAATCTATTCATTTGAAAAGAGTCTTTGTGAATAGTGTACATGTGGATCTGTATTTGAAGAGATATGTGAGGTCTTGTAGAGATTTAAGAATGTATGTTGGACCATTCTTTTATGTGAAGGAAAGCACGTTTTGTACTTGTATGAAGTTTGTGCTTGATCAAACGATATCAATATTGTTTTCATTTTAGTAATGTTAAAAACAATTTTATGGTTATGAAGTACGGCGATATTATATTTTCGCTACTAAATTTGATTAAGTTTTTTTAATATATTCCAAGTATATTGACCACAAAAACACGCATTTCCTTTTTATCTACTAGCCAAGCCTAATTTTCATGCTACAGCCTTTCATTGAAAAAAAACTGAAGCTTACGTAATCCTTAATTGGGATGAATTACTATCAAATGATTCATATAACCCTACTTAATGATTTAGCCTTGTCATAATTCTAACCAATATTGAATTCCAGCATGACACTTCCATTTCCTCCCACATTGCTTATATACTACTTAGTATTCTCATTTTCAACTAAAGTGTATATATTTGCTAAACTTTCCATTGAATGCCTTCAGTTTATTTATACAGTTTGATTAAAAACGTTACAAGCTTTGTAAATATTTCGTTGAATTTAAAAAATAAATAACTAAAATGTTTCCACTAAATAAGTTAATAGGACTAACGTTCAATATATTGTATATTTTTGCTGAAGTACCTTTTAAAACCTTAGCTGACCCAATTAAAATTGGGCATTTATACGAGTGTGCTCACGGTTTAAAAGGTGAAGTTTACGCTTTAAATGACAGACAACTACTTATAACCGGGTTTAATTACAATGGGGGACCGGATGCGTCATTTCATGGGCAGTTGAGAGGATCCAAAGGTAAGATTAAATAGGTTTAATTTTTTTAAACTTAAAATATCAGTTAAATAAATGCTTATTTCAAGTTTAGGCATATATACAACCGATATAGGCAAATATGTCACTTTACCATATCCTAATGACAGATGTGGTCGATTAAAGGCGATAACTAACAATGCAAATATTACTTTAACTTTGCCACGAGGCATTATGGACTTTGAAACTATTGGTGTATTTTGCTACGCCTACTGCCACAACTTTGGACACGTTCATATCCCAAAAGATTTAAAAGTTGGGGAAGCGCCATCTACCGTTCAAATAATCAACGAATGTTCAAAGAAGGATAATAATAATGATTGTGAAATTGGGAGACAGCCGTTAGTAAAATATAAATTATTTTTTATTAGTGGTCAATAATTTATTTGATTGATTTACAGATGTTAGAGGTTTGATATATTTTGTTATTATTTTTCTAGCGATAACGTTTTATATCCAAACTGTCGTGGAGGAAATGGTATGACTGTGTCTACGACAACAAGTTCTACTGAGAAAAATGTGGTTGATACAGGCATATCTAGTACAGAGGATAGTACAGAAATTGTTATGACGACCACAAATGGGGCTACTGAAACCAAAATTGGTTTTATAGTTATAATGATAGTTGTCTTTGTTAATGTAATTATTAATTTGTTTTAGTGCAAGAAAAAATTATATAAATCACATATAAATAAATGACGTACTTTCAGTTTGTCTAATAAATATTTACACCAGTTAATACTTACCAGATGATTATATCCTTTTACTAACGTTTTCCATGTGTCAATTTTAGTAGTTAGTCTTTTTATCACAATTAACTTACTAAACTGGATTTATAATTCATAAGTTCGTTATTTCACTTAAATTTTAATAGTCAGCAAATGTACAAGTTTATATGTGGTAACGCCAGAGAAAAAGAACCATCAAGATAAATTTTCCGTTTCCGTGTTTTTAAAAATTTCTTTGCTTTTCTTAACAAAATAAAACCGCTGTTTATTTTTTCTTCAATAAATAAACATGCAAAAGGTATTATGGGACGTTTTTCCCGATGGTATCATTTTCTCTTGCGCTATCACATTTGTCATTTTTTAGGTGTATTTTTAGACAAAGGCAAAAAAAGAAAAGCAGCCGGTTTTCAAAAGTGAGTATCCGAAGAAGCCCCTACTACAATACAAAGCACTCCATATTCCTAAACCGATTGGGAGAGTGTGCTGAGACTTTATGAAATTTTATGAAACCACTGTTTCGTAAATGTAGCCATAGTCATCATCGTATAATTATTTTTGAGACGATGGCTGTTGTAAAAAAAGGAGTTTTATAAGGTCATTGACCTTATTGGGAAAACTCCATACACTTCACTTTTTCACTGCACCATACATATCGAAAGAAGATGCAGTGGCATTTTTTCTTTTTACATTACATGTACACAATTTGTATATATGTATATTCGTGTTAGAAGAGTATATCTACTATTCATAGACACAAAAACTTTTCGTCGTTTTATCAACAGAGAGTAGTGTTTAAAAAAAGCTGTGTCACAGAATACAAGAGGTTCAGTGTGCACAGTGATGTAAAACGCAATATTTTATGTGGTAAAACGCATCTGTTTGAGAGGAAAATGTGCAAAAGTAGAGCATTTAAGAACAAGAACAGATTTTCGTGGATCTTGATTTTCTGATCTATGCTTCTATCTTCCTTCATTACTCTTTTACTGGTGGTGTTGTGATGTAGTGTTTTGAATTAGAGAAAAATTTACATTTACAAAAATAAAAATCTGATCGGTTTCATTTTATTTAAATCAACTCAATCATCAATCATCAATTAACAAATAAAATGAAAGGAAGGAGCTGGAGATGAAGATTCGAAGAATTTTACGGTAAACCAATAATCTAATTTATAATAATAGCTTACTTTGTTTATATGGTTGTACGAAAAAAATCGATGAATTGTTTTTGAAATTATTTTTTTGTTGGTTAAAATAGATGACGACAATTGGAAGACCGGAAGAAAAAATCAATAAGTTGGAATATAAGACACTTGACAATGTACACCAAAAATAGCTATTCCAGTCGCATGTACACAAAGCAGTAAATCAGCAGATATTTCATTTTTCAAATATTGGTATATTTTTTTTATACACGATGCATTTTTATAAAGTATTTTTTGTACTAATTTACAATAATGTTTGACCTATATATTAAGTTTAAATAAAAAATATTACAGTAAAATGTATATACTAAATATTGTAGTCGATATGTCTTAGTTACTTAAAATGTATAAAGTGACTGACACGTTTTTTCATGTTTAAAGAATCTCATCCTTAAATATCTTGTGTTTCGGTGAGCATATCCAGTGTGGATTTCTTTGGTACTTCTGAATGCACATAAAGGTCAAAAATAACTGCGTTTTGCGTTTTCACGAAACATGAAATGTAAAAACGAGAGTTTGCAATTTAAATTATAAAGTTATGTATGTAAAAAGTTTGCTTGATCTATTTTGACTGTCAATGTATGACTAGTTAAACTTCATGTTCTTCAAAAGCTATCAAATAATTTTTTTAAATGAATTAATTTTTTAATTGTTTGAAAAGAAAATTCATATTGTATTTTAACGTTAAAAACAAATGGCTTAAAATGGATATTAGTCTTAATAATTACTTGTCCTTTTCATTCTTACCCAAATGGATAAGCAGAAGAGTGGTAAATTGTTCAAATATATATCTGTTTATACATGGGCAAATAAATATATCTAGAAAACAAATAGCTTTGTTATATATACATATCTGTTAATTGATGGACAAATAAATAAAGTGTATCCAGAAACAAAAAAACTCATCGTTTTTTAGACAGACTAATTAACTCTTAATTAAATTTAATCAATGATGTCATTGTGTTTTAAGTGAAAAAAGCTGAAATTTAATTTTAAAAAATTATTAAACACTTCTCTTCTAAAATTAGATACGTAAATATGAATCATTAAGCTCATAGGGTTACTAGCCTAAATAAAATTCTAGCTGCAAGTTCGTTGACCTGATTGTAAAAAAAATTCTCAAAGTTGTTTTTACTGCAACATATGTGAAAAGGATGATTTCAGTTGAAATGCATCTTTTTACATTTGTATGCATACAATTTATATAGAGCTATATATTGGAAGAGGAGAGCATATCTGCTATAAATACACACACAAGTTTTCGTCGTCTTGTTTTCTTTCAGTCTGCTAATATTTGATACTGTGACAGAAGATGAATGGATGAGATTAATTATTGGCTGCTTCAGAGACGTAACAAAATGTTCACACAGCATTAAAATATGGTTGTGAAAAAAGAAGACAAAAACGGAGATCATCAGGTTTTTTTTCCGTTTGCTCAGATGCATGCCTTTCTGCATAGCTGATTTACTGGTGATGATGTTCTGTAGTGTATTTAATGAAATTTTTTAATTAGCCGAGATTCTTATAGATTTTTTTTTGGTACGAGCAAAGTCCAGGATACCGATGTTTCTATGTAAAACTGTTGGAAAATAACTTGCTCAGTTTACCTTATAAATAAAAAAGATGTATTAAGTTTTAATAATGATTTGACTAAAAAATTATGTGGAAGTGTTGAAAGTTACACATTATATCTGTGGAGGTTCATCATAAAAATATGATTTAAAATACAAATCATTAGTGAATGGTAAAATATTTAATTTTATAAAGAAAAATGTAATAAGAAATTCTAAAAAAATATTCTAGTCAAATGTAAACTGCTGGATATTGTATTTTTTTTAAAACAAATTACCTTTTAAGTTTGAAAGTTTTGAAACTGAAATCGGTTCTAAGGAGTTTATTTTTTAGGCATGTATAGTGTACATGTATTGGCTATTTGGCTGCAAAGTAAGCAGGTAAATATTTGAAAATTAATGTGTTTTCGTATTGACGGTTTTATAGGCATTATGTTTCTTGGCAAACTATGTTTTTGTTTACTGGTATAGTTTTCTGTTGATTTTCGCCTTTCGCGTCCCGCTTTTTTTGGTTCTTTTTTTACGACAAAAAATATCTTTAAGTTTGGTTAAATTTTGGAATAAACGGTAAAAAGAAAGTTTGTTATGATAACAATGAAATATGTTATAAAAACATCCCAAGTCGATTCTGTACTTTTTAAGATTTACCAGGGTCAAATTTATCAAGTTATAAAATTAAATTCTTCATCAAAAAAGTGGAGACAGTCAGTCAGGGATTGAGTTATGTATTCAGGAAGTAAATACGTTATACGTTGTCGTGTTATAGCCAACTTGAATTTTTAATACTAAGTTTGTGCCTAAGTCTAAGGTCTAATTAACATTTCTAGATCTTCGAATCTTCGCAATTGCTAAAAAAAATGATTAAAAATAAACACTTCATTTTTTAAAAAAAAAGTCACACTTTACGATGTCAAATTTTTCCTAATTTTAATGATACTTACCTATCTTGTTATAAAAAAATAATTACCTTTGATTATCAATAGAATTCCTTTAAGTTTAAAAATTATTTTTGTTGTTAAAATTTTAGTTGCTCAATAAATTTGAGCACTCGAATCTTATGTTGTTTTTTTTTGAGAAATCGTTGGGTAATTATATATCGTGTAGCATAATCAATTTACTATAAATAGAGGTTTGTAACAAAACATGATTAATTATTTTCTGTACAAATAATAAAATATAGGAATTTCTCATTATATTCAATCTAATAGCAAATAAAGTTACATTAAATAAAGTAAATGGTCAAACATGTTAAAAAAATCAATTATGGCTAAGTTCCACTTTCAGCTTTTAGCTAATAAAATAATAGATGAAATCGGAAATACAATATAATGCTAGTCATCCGAAACTTTATTTTTTTCATTTCAAGTCTACATATTATATAGTGATGCCGTTCACTTTGTTTTCTATGTTGAAAAGTTGAGAATATCTGTCTCAGCTGTTTTTGGTTAGGGAAGCTTTGCCGTGCAGTGTTGTGTGGATACACTTATAAAAAAGTCAGGTTTGTTTACATCACTCTTCTGTCCTCTCCTCTCAATACACACTTTTTTTTACTACGGCTTAAGTAAAAAAATAATAATTGTGCAAAGAAATAACCAATGGTTATAATTTTTTCGAGTATTTTTGACTTAGTGGTTAGCTAATTAACTGTAAAGTGTACATTTATAACAAGTTGCCTAAGTAGCACTCGAATTAAAAGAGATTTTTTTTTGTACTAAAATATATTTTCCAACTAGTGCATTTTAAAATTACCAAAAGAAAAAATGTTCACACGAAACATATTGTTAGGGCTAACCCTCAATATATTTTATATATTTGCTGAAGGTCCTTTAAAATCTTTTGCCGAAGAACACGTAAATATTGGTCGTTTTTACGAGTGTGCTCACAGCTTAAAAGGGAACGTGTACGCTGTAAACGACAGACAACTTCTGATAACCGGTTTCAGTTATAGTGGCGGACCTGATCCAGCATTTCATGGACAATTAAGAGGATCCAAAGGTAAAACGTTAAATATTGAATTTAACTTATTTAAAATATTTTTAATTACAATTAATTTAAGTAATATTATTTTTTTTAATATTTTAGGAATATACACAACCGATATCGACATGTACGTCACCCTACCATATCCTAATGACGAATGTAAAAGATTGAAAGATAAAATCGACAGTCCAAATATTACACTAATTTTGCCACGGAGCATTAAGGACTTTGAAACTATTGGTATATTTTGCTACCGTTATTGCCACAACTTTGGACACGTTCTCATTCCTCAAGATTTGAATGTTACGGAAGCACCGTCAGATATAAGGAGGGTTTCGGAGTGTTCGAAGGAGAAGAATAATAATAATTGTAAATTTGGAAGCCAGGAGTACGTAAAAATTACTATTAAAGCAAATATTATTTAATATTTGATTAATAATTTGGTTGAGACTAATTGATATTTAATTTTTTTGTAGTCATAACATGTTACATCCAAACTGTCCTGGTGGTGGAAATGGTACAATTTCAATGAATGGGGCTACCCAAACCAAGAGTGTTTTTACGGTTATTATGATCGTTGTACTTGGAAATTTAATCTTGCTATTCTTTTAGTGTATAAAAATTATTTTACAAATTATGTACAAAATTGAGAATCATATTAATATTTAAACTATACATATGTATATTATAATAGAAATAGTAAATGTGTGTTAGTGTTGATGTATAAATATGTAAACAAAACAAGGGAAAAAAAATAGTTGATAAGTAATTCTGCTAATTATATGCACTATCTATAAGAGCAAAATGTATCTTTAACACGATATTTGACAATACACGTTAATATTTAAGTAATTTTTATTTAAAATTGGCTAATACTGGCTTTATAAAGCTCCATCATGAAGCAAAAAAGGATTAGAAGTTTATACTGAGGGGAAGTTTTATTGCATTCATATTCGATTTCGGCTAAAGTTAATATTCAGTTTAATTATTTTGCGAAGTTAGAAAAATTTGAGGAATAAAAGTTAAAATTAGGTAGAAAAAGGAATTCAAAAATGATAATTTTATTCAGATTAAGAAATTAAATTAAGTTATGAATAATCCAAGTTGAATCTGAATGCTTAGATTGAGTCTAAATCACTTCTCGGTAAAAGCCAAGGGATTTTAAGTTTTTTTATTAGAACTATAATTTTTTTTAAGCAAATTAAACAATATCAATTATATTTTTAAAGGTTCCAACATCTAAATGTAATTTAATTAATTTTTTTCCCCTTTTCCCATAAAACGCAAGCAATTATTAAATACTTCGTAAATTGAAAGAAAAAAATTGACGGAAATCAACCAGTGGTTAATTTATTATCCGCTCATTAATTTTTTATTAATTAATTAATTATTATTTTATATTACTCCATACATTTTTCATTTTGTGGTTCATTTACCACAAATAACCGTGAACTTTCCTCTTTAGCTATTGAACAAGACTAATTTGCTTTTCTGTTTACGTGTACGTTTTTTTCACATGAAAATGATGTAAACCTTTCTTAAATAACTTACAAGCCTACTAAGAAATAAAAAACAAATGTGGTTAAAATTCTACGCACAAAATCCAGCTCAACTCTAAATTTTCCTTGTAAGAGCTTAATTACGTTTAAATAAATTATAAAATAAATGTTTTTTTTTCATTAAATATTCATATTCCAGTACATTTATACAAGTTGGTAAAGAACAAAGCTCAAAATTTAGGAATACTAGCTTGTATCTCAACTTATTAGATTAAAATGTTCCCTGAAAATATATTGCTGGGGCTAACCCTCAATATAATATATATATTTACTCAAGCCCCTTTTCAAATCTTAGCTGAACCAATTAAAATTGGGCGCTTTTACGAATGTGCTCACGGCTTAAAAGGGGAGGTCTTTGCTGTAAATGACCGACAACTTCTAATAACCGGCTTTAAATATAATGGCGGACCTGATCCTTCATTTCATGGACAATTGAGAGGATCAAAAGGTAAATTCACTAAACTATAAATATTTAATAAAAATTTAAAATATTTTACTAATTATTTTAAAAATTTAAATTTGTCATTTAAATCTTTAAGGTATATATACAACCGATATTGACATGTACGTCACTCTGCCATTTCCTAATGACAAATGTGACAGATTAATAGATAAAATCGACAGTCCAAATATTACACTATATTTGCCACGGAGCCTTAGAGACTTTGAAACTATTGGTATATTTTGCTACCAGTATTGCCACAACTTTGGTCACGTTCTCATTCCGAATAATTTAAATGTTGGGGAAGCACCTTCAGATTTAAAGGAGGTTCGGGAATGTCCAAAAGAAAATAATAATAATGGATGCAAACTTGGAAGCCGAGAGTAAATAAAAAAAATATAAGCTAATTATTTTTTAATGGTTAATTAATTTAAATTAGTCGGTTTTAGGATTCGGTTAATGAACATATTCGTTATGGATTTTTTGTAGCCATAACTTGTTATATCCCGACTGTCGTGGTGGAAATCGTATGGTTGTGTCTGGGAGTACAATGAAAAGTGTGACTGATATAGGGGGCGCCACCACAGAAATGGCTATGACAACAAGCGGGGCTACTGAAGTCAAGATTGGGTTTACGGTTATTATGACGACGATTGTGTTTTTGAATGTTTTCTTTCATTTGTTTTAATGTACTTCAATTTAAAAAAATATATTTAATATAAACTTGCAATAGTTAATTGAGTAACTGAATTATTTTTTTTCTTCTTCAATTAAATATTTTAATTTAATATAATAAATTATTTATTTGATTTTATTGGCGAAAAAATTGAAAGATAAAAAAATAATAAACATGTTGCAATAGCGATCATAACGACGGAGCTGAAAAATGCTTTCGAATGATATGTCACATGACATGTGTTTTGATATTGATTCAATTGACCCCGATTTGTGACCCTAACAAGGTCGCTTTGACCTAAAGTGACCTATGATTAAGTGTCTACCTTGGGGTTTGACCTTGGGGACTGAAAAATCAATAGGGTTCTTACCCTTGACCATAGTTACCTACATGCCAAATTTGAACGAAATCGGTAAACCCGTTTTAGAGTTATCGTGTTTAAAGACGTACGGACGGACAGACAGACGAACATGATGAAGTCAATAGTCCGCTGAGCTTCAGCTACGTAATAATAAAATCGATTAAATTAAATTGCGAATACAACATTAACTAATTATCTAAAACATTTAGTTATTTTCATTTAAAGTCATGATTCATGATACATCAAAATGGGAAGCATGTTGTGATGCGATTTTCTTTGTTTCTGAGTTGAAAACTTGAAAAAATATCTCTCTCAGCTGACTCAGCTGTTTGTTAGGTATGCAGTGTAGGTACACTTATAAAATACCAGTTTTGTTTACATCTATTCTCTGTCATGTCAATACACTACACACACACACTTTTAAGGCAGCTGAAAAGGTAAACTAGGAATTCAATTTTAAGAAAAGTATCCAGCTTAATAATAGTTAATAATTATAATTATTCGGTGTGCTGTTAACTTAATTTTTCGTTTTATATTAGTTAAATAGTTGTTGTGGTGCTAAATAAATTGTCGGACAGTTCAGCGGTGTACTTGGTTGATGATCATCTGTTTTTTTTTTTGGAAAATATGTTAAATATCTGGCTTTGAGGTTTGGCATTGGTGGTAATTAATTATCTTAACAAATTAACAATTAAAATGTTTTTAAAATTAATCAATTAATTTGTGTGTTATATTATTTTTCTGGTTAATTTACAGGGAATCAATTGGTGGCTCATGGACTAGTGAGGACTCCGGCGGACTAGGATAATTGTACAACTGGAGTCTGGATAATGAGCAACTAAATTTTATTTGGATACTGGAATAGTATTTATAATTAAATTAAATGTCTACAATGGACGTGGACATTAATTATGAGTGTCAAGTTAAAAGAGAAGTGGTGGAGGAGGAGGATGAGGAAAGTGAAGATTTAATGAGTAGTTTAGTTAGTGGAAGGGGTTATCTAGAAAATGAGTCGGGACAAGATGAGGAGGAGGAGGATGGAGGTAAAATGAAGAGGCGACGGTCGCAGAGGAGTACACAAGGCAAAGTGAATTATTGTAAGGAGGAGGGCTCATCAGCTGATGAGGAGACGAGAAATAGGAGGAGGGGATCGGGATCAAGATCGAAGAGGAAAAATGTGGATAAGATGGTGAAGCAGGCGATTAAAAAGGAGTTGGAGGAGAGTGAAGATGAGGAGGATGAGTATGGTGAGGGGATGAGAAAGAAGGGGAATGGGAGGAGACCGCGGACTTTGAAGGAGGCGAGGACGGAGGAGGAAAGGGAATGGGTAAGGGAGCAGAATAGGAAGACGATGGAGCGGAGGAGGGCGAAAACTTTAACGGCTGAGGAGAAAAGGGAGAGGAATGAGAAGGTGAGGAGGCGGAGGGAGGAAAAGAGGAGGAAGATGATGGGGGAGGGGGAGGGGAAAGATGAGAATAGTGGTGGGAAAAAGGTAATTTGAATTTTATTAAACAAAATATTTAATTCTGGATTTTTAAATTAAAAGAGTATTTAATTCTGATTACAAAAAAATTACAACATAATAATCACTTGTCGGTTTTTTTGTGTAGTAGTTTCTAGTTTATTTTTTTAAACTATAGTGGATTTTTATATTAAATTAATATTTAATTGTGGGGATTTTTTAAAAATTAAAATCAAATTGTGCTGGTTGTTTAATATAAAACAATGTTTAATTTTGTTGTTTTTTTTAACCAAAGTTAACATTTAATTGTGGTGCTTATTTATTTCCTATAATAGTATTTATTTGTGGTGATTTAAAAAAAAATAATGATGATATTTAATTTTGGCTTTTTAACCTGAAATATTATTTAATTGTGGTTTAAAAAATCATGATATTTGTTGTGGTGGTTGGTAAATTCAAATAATATTTAATTGTGGTTTTTTATTTATTATTTTTTTAAATAGCCGAGGACCCCCACAAATCCAAAATCGGAAGTCGAAAAAGAAGAGGTGAAACCAGAGTCACCCAAGAGGAGAAGTGGTGGTGGTGGGGGGCCAAGGTCATTGAAGGACGCCACCACTGAAGAGGAACGAGAGAGGATAAGAGAGCAATACAAGAGGGATGTGGAGAGGAGACGGAAAAGATACAAAAATTTGACACCTGAGCAAAAGCGGGAGATTTACGACAAGGCAAAGATTTGGAGGATAACAAAAAAGTCAAAGGAGGAGCCGGTGGAGGAGGATGAGTTGAAGAGGAGACGAATGGACAATTATTTTAAGAGACAGGCGTATTTGGCAAATATGAGTGAGGAGAAAAAGGAGAGGATGAGGGAGAAGGTGAGGGAAAGGGGGAGGAGGAAGTGGCAGGAGGTGAAAAGTGATCCGGAGAAAAGGAGGAGGATGATGGAGGAGAGGAGGAGGTACTTTAGGGAAATGGAGGGGGAGAGGAGGGAAAGGTTTTTGGAGAAGATGAGGGGAAATGCGAGGAAGTATTTGGAGAGGAGGAGGGAGGTGGAGGGGAAGGGTAAAGTGGAGAGGGAAGTTCAAATTGGTGGGGGGAATGGGGTTGAAGGGGGTGGGAAGAAGAACAGGGAAAAGAAGGTGGTGGTTGGTGTGTTGGGGGAGGAGGAGAAGAGGAGATTGAATGTGTTGAGGGATAAGAGGAATAGGTTGAAGAAGAGGCTGATGGTACAGGATTTAATGGATACGGGGATGAGTATTGATGAGGTAAAAATTAATTTGGTTTAAATTTATTTTGCTAGTTTTTAGTTTACTTTACTTTACTTTACTTAAGTAGTGAGTGTTTATGTAGTTTAGTTTAATTGAAATTTTTGGGGTATTTTTTTTTAAATTGTCTGTTACTAAATCTTTTAAAAATAATTAAGTAGTAATGATAACTAATTTTTGTGGTATTTTTTATTGAATTAAAAAAACTAATTGTAATTGCGGAATATTTTTTATTAATTTTGGTACTGATTTTTTTAAATTAATTTTGGTACTGATTTTTTTATTAATTTTGGTACTGATTTTTTTATTAATTTTTTAGTATTTTTTTATTAATTTTGGTACTGATTTTTTTAATTAATTTTTTAGTATTTTTTTATTAATTTTGGTTCTATTTTTTAAATTAATTTTTGTAGTAATATTTAAAAAAATTAGTACTCTTTTTATTAATTTTGGTACTATTTTTTTATTAATTTTGGTACTATTTATTTTTTTTATTAATTTTGGTACTTATTATTTTTTTTATTAATTTTGGTACTATTTTTTGATTAATTTTGGTACTATTTATTTTTTATTTTTTCTTGGTACTATTTTTTGATTAATTTTGGTACTATTTATTTTTTTATTAATTTTGGTACTATTTATTTTTTTTATTAATTTTGGTACTATTTATTTTTTTTATTAATTTTGGTACTATTTTTTTATTAATTTTGGTACTATTTTTTTATTAATTTTGGTACTATTTATTTTTTTTATTAATTTTGGTACTATTTATTTTTTTATTAATTTTGGTACTATTTATTTATTAATTTTGGTACTATTTA
>JAQFZG010002782.1:0-15372 GCA_034695465.1 Entomobrya nicoleti | reverse complement strand
TCTGACATGGATTTTGTCGTTCCACCGGAAAATGTGTTTTGTTTGTTCTTCTTTCTGGTGTGCATACACTTTTGTTGAGAAATTTGAAAGGCAATGTGCATGAGCCATATCATACTGCATAGAGCCATTATTTGATGGTTTATGCCTTTTTGTTGAGCTGGTGGCGTAGCAAGTCGCTTTATGGTGTTGGAGTAATCAACGTTACCGAAAAGTTCCCATGTGGCCGGCTTTCAGTAGAACTTCTGGGTTCACTATTGAATGTCTTTGTGAATGAATGTGCAACGCGAAAGGGAAGGACAAATGCCTTAACTTTATAACGGCTGCATTTATTGTAAGCTTGTCCGACAATTTTAAGAGACTATTCTTCTTCTCGTTTTCACTTCTCTGCGGTTTGTTATGTGTGTACATGACTCGTACAAATTAGAAAACTAGTTGGAGAAGAATAGGAAAATGAAAAGACGAGATGTGGAGAACCCTTTTGAAAATTGCATTATAGGGATTGTTTTGTTCGGATGGGTTGCTGATGATGAAAGAGACAAAATGAGTGAGTGGATGTTGAATGTGCGTGCGGCATAGGGCATAAAATACATACAAATAAATATGCGCTCTTCCTTTTTGTTAACTGGATAAAGAAGAGAAAAAAAAGTCCTTGTTGATGATGTTGTAGAATAGAAAAACGCTGTTATAACTTGGTTGTAATGTATGGTTAGTTGTGCGTGTGGGTGTGGTATTACAAGCGAAAAGCACTCAGAAAGCCATTAGCGTCAACTAAAAATGGGAGCTAATTTTTGTCAGCTTGTGGAAATTACTAATTTTCTTCGTTGTTAGAAAAAATACATGCATCTTGTTAAGCATACTATACTATATATAACGAGTTAAACGTGTATATGTATAAGAAAGGAAGTCTGTAGAAAAAAATACGTTTTTATGAAGTATAAACTAAGAAAAAAAGCAGTTAAAATTGCGTACTTGCCTCTCTTTATTGAACTGACAAGAAAATAAATGAATTTCTACAGGGCACACGCGAATACACGTACGGAATTTAGAAGAAAAAATACTTTTTTCCAGTGTTGAGTGAAACACGTGACAGTTTCATCCCTGATTCGTTGGAAAGTTTTTTTTTGGTTTCTTCATCTTTCATTGTAAAGCATCTTACCGTGCTTGTCTGTGCCTACGCTTTTGTACTGGAGAAGTGTGATAAAAAGCCTTAGACTTATTTTTTCACATTCCAGATTCCAGAAAACGTATTCATCATTCCCATTTCCCACAGGCGGTGTATAATAGCGAAAGTGAGAAGTGGGAAAAAGTATCAAATTCTCAGATGATTATATGATGAGTAAAGATGTCAAAGAGATATGATCTGACTGTGAGCCTCAAATGGATAGGTGAAAAACTGCTTCATTTCGTTTATCCATTTTTTCCCTTCCTGCTTCTCACCATCAGTCTCACAGACAGAATTACTATTTTTTCCTTTTATTTCATCATAAAGTTTCATTTTCTCTTTAAAGCACATGTCAGCGCAAAAAAAAAACTACGCACAACAGAAACAGATTATATGAAACTTGTATTAAATTCTAGTTTTCAAATCCGGATTTTAACTTTGATGGAATATGATCATGATGACATCAAAAATGATGATGAGAAAGTTTTTATATATTTTTATTTCTTTGTAGTTTGGAACGATGTAGTAAAAAGCTTTTTACTTGTTTGATCGAAAGCGTTTGTATGATTGTGTACTTCTACTACTGTATATTGTATATGCATACCTTGTACACATTTGTGAATTATGTATTTATGTTGTATGTACTCTCCAAAGACGAAGCGAAATGAAGAGAGATGGATGAATAGAAAAGTTTTTTTTATGTAATGCTTTCCCATATTTTCATCAATTCAATCCCAAAATTTTCCGAGTAAATGCTTCTTTTTTCACAACAAGAAATAATACTAAGCTTTTCAACTGAGCTGCATTCTGTAATAAAGTTTCCACACGCCTTAAATTTGATCACATTCTCTTTCAAGAGAAATGACAAAGTTAACACGATCTGCTGTGAAAACTGTATAAGAACAAGAACAGCAGTTGCACTCTTATTCGCTGAGCTGAATAGTTACTGTTTGGACGGAAGTAAGTTGTGATGTTTTCAAAATAAATGGAAAAACTTTGCTTTTTAAGGAAATATCCCTTGAAACTCAAGCTGTTGTTGCTCAGTGGTGCTTCAACCTAAAAACGAAGGAATAAAAGTGTTTTGGTATTCACTGTTGTTGAGTGAGTGAGGGCAAGATGCATATTATGCACATTACATCCTAGTTTTCCACTACACCTATTTTTCTCGCTGCCTCTCTCTCTCTCTCTCACTTTTTCTGGTTCCATTTTCAATGTTCCACTGAGTCTTTGTTAAGACTTTGTACCAACTGTAATCTTGACAGGCACAAAGGAAGGGGGTCTCTTCTTAATCCTTGTTTATAATAATAATAGAAGTATACCTATATTCTTTTATGTATCCGCCGGATTCCAATTTTACCTGGCCCCTGTGAATTTCAAATGGACTAACTTTGTTAGTTTTGATGTGGTGTAAAGGTATACAATATGTACAATAGACAATAGGTGTTTGTTATGCAACATTATATGATCTCTGTGTGTGCTGTGTGCAACCCCTGTAACCTCGTTGTCTCCTGAATACTGCTGGAAGTCGGAAGCCTGGAAGGAAATGCAATTTCACACGGTTTGTTAACCGAATCTCCTTTCTGGTAGAATTCTGTTCTGTGGAATTATATAATCCTTACCTTTTTTGTTTAGAAGCCGAGCCGACATTCAAAAGAAACACATTTTACATTTTTTCTTCCTGGTCTTTTCATAACAATAGTGGTCCGCAGCATAGTTCATTTTGATTACCATCAACACATCAAGCATTGGGCATGAAATAGTGCAAGATGTGCATATATGTGTTTTTACGAATTCAGCTCGTGTTGCACTGCACGCTGCGCTTGCTGTCGTTGAATTATTGTGTCTGAAATACATGCTTTCATGGATGGTTTGAACAAAATAATAGAAAACAACCGGAAAAAGGGTTCATCATAGATATATAGTTGTACGCTAGGAAATTACGAAACAGACGCAATATGTCCTTGCCAGGGCAGGGCTGCACTTTTCATCCGCATCATCAACATAGTTGCATTGAAGCATGTATTATTGAGTGACGACAAGGCATAAAATACACGAACTATATGAAAACTCATGTAGCGATGTCTGTCTGATCAGAATCAAGCCTTACTTCCTTACAAGAAAAGGAAATGAAAAGAGATGCAGCAGCAAGTTAGAAGAGGGAAGCAGATGCAATTTGGACTAATCAGCGAAACGAAGTTGCTGGCTTCTCTAGAGTACTGGATGAACTTAACTTTCATGACATGACACACCACGACGAATGCTCAGAGAAAGGGATAAGCAAGTCAAAAGCAAATTCCATTACCAGTTTTACTTCATGTCATCATGTCATGTATAGATGCTACCATGACCAACAAACTAAATTGTTGAGCAAGTCGTGAAGTTGTGCTGTTGTTGTGCTATGTTTAAAAAACAATATAAAAAAATTGTAAAGGGATACAACACACGATAAGATGTTCTTTGAGTCAATGAGATGTACACAAACACATGTAATATAACTTGTAATGATTATTCAGCCGTTTAAACATTTGTGTTCCTTATTTTCTTGTAGATCAGTTGGGAACTGAGAAGGCGTGCGTACGTAACGGAAAAAGGTGGTGGTGGGTGCGTGCGAAAGAAGAATGCATCGGTTGTCTTCTTAGCTGCAAGTGCCGAGAAGAGTGCTCATAAATCAAAGCAGCCTTCTAGAGTACAAGTTCAAGGGATACTTACACTTCTTGCAGAACCCCACACACGAGACTCTCAAGCTAACTGAAGAAGACTAACGGGAAGATCGGAAAATAGGGAAGGAAGGAGAAACTTGACTTGACTTTCTTCGTCGTCTTCTATAAGTCACTGGTAAGAATGCAATTTATATTCTCTGGAGTTTTCCAAAATGGATTTTGAGAAAAAGTTTTTGTGAAAGTTTCTACTGCACAACCGACAAGGAAAATGGGTTTTTGCATATAACGCAACGCAGTGCGTACGAACATAACTAAATAAATTGGCTGGCTAACAATATTACACTAATACTAATAGTACAATAAAATGTACAAAATTCTCTCGACAAGAAAACAAGGAGGATATACACTCTTAGATATCAAGCTTTTTGTTGTCCCAAAGTCTTATCTGTCTTTAGCGTTATTGTTGTGTGTTTAATTAGATACGACAGGGAACATTAAAATGAAAGACAGCTTCGAATGTTAGTAGATCCAATTAAAAAGTGAAGTAGACTATATCTCGTAAAATTTGTAATAACGATCTGATGAATTTCTTGTAAGCACGTTACGCTAAGGAGATCTTATCAAGTGTGAAATCATCTCGATGTAAAAAGCAAAGTAGTTTGGGAACTAATAAAATAAGAGGACACATGGCATGGCTTAATAGGATCTTCTCAAGAAAAGAATTTGGGAGTGTAGGCTTTCCTGGTTGGGTTTACTGAATTGAAAATTGGAATCGTTTCAAAAGGAACGTATGCAAAGCAATAATGGATTTTCAATCGAGATGTGCAGGTGTATTCTCACCAGAGTTGTAATTTAGTTTGGCAGGAGCGAATGTTTTTCTCATTTAAAAACTGAATGCTAGTCGAAAAGTGATTAATAGAGTCTTGAAAATGCTAATTGATACGACAGGAGTGGTTTTAATAGAATATTTAAAATATGCTGTGGTATTGAATCTGGTGAACCGAGAAAAAAACAATTAAGGTGCAGTACACCATGTAGTGCAGTTTTACATGCGAATTGCTTTGAAGTGGAAAAACGGGGATACTGAAATATTACGTGTTTTCCTTCCTTCATCTCCAAAAATGGATGCGTTTTTGGGGGAAAAGCTGATGCAATATAACACAAAAAAATACTGCATTTTCTCGAACATTAAGCGAAGTAATAATAACAAACCAATATATTTCCCTATTATTGCGTGCGTTCATTCATTAACTTAACTGCAATAAAAATATCCTTTCTGAACGTGATTTTCCCATTTCTTCTAATTCCAACCCTGATTGGGTATATAATGAAACCAAAAATGTTGCTTTTCTTTTTGGGGTAAAACAGTGGATGACGCATTCACAAATTATTTTTATTTTTTCATTTGATTTTATTCAGGATAACGAATATTATTTACTTTCTATATTTCTTATCGAGAGTGCAACTGGTGACTAGAAATAATGTGAGTACATTTTCATTGTATTTTTATGAAGTGCAAGCAGGATCAACAGATTATCAAATCAAATCATCAAAAAAATGGTTCCCAAGTCTTAAGCTACTGATTGTTTTGTTGATAGCTTGGGTGCGTACGTACGCAATAAAATCAACTTGTATTTTCTATGTCGCCTGTACCCCTAAAAATTGGAAGTCATTAGCTCTAGCTATAAACATACATGGGGTGATGGATACTCATGATAGACTGATTTGATGGTGATATGAGTGCATTATGTTCTTTTGTTGGATTTTATACAGCATAGTATAGTACATCTAATTTCTAATAAGTAATTGAACAAAAATCAAGTGAGCTGCGACTAGCGAGAGTCAGCAAATCAAATAATGAAAGTTGAAAATTACTGTTTACTACATAATAGTGAGCTTACTCACAATCACAATTTTCTTTATCTAATTTTAAGATAAAAATAGATGTTGTTTTATTGCAATGACAATTCCTCCCGTTAAATTATTTTAAAAGAACATGTATTGAAGCTGACAAGCAAATAAATACAATTTGGCAATAAACATTTATCCTCTTGCTCTGTTCACTGTTCACCCTATTCACTACCGAAAGAAATTTGAGCCTAGGTGTTTTCTTTAGAGAGACGATGTGTACTGTGCCGCCATGAAGTTGCCACAAGGGAGATAACTTCATACCTTACATTTCCAGATATTTGACAAAAAAATAAACGAACTACGACATGCCACCCAAAAAAACTCTCACTCTCTTTCTCATACAGACTCGCATTTTTCTTATTCAGATAATTGCACCAGCAAGTCTACAATAATACAAGCATGCGATATGTGATATGACAATTTTTTCTATTATTATCACTGCAGCTTAAATAATGCAACGAACGATTCCATCTGAATGAATCGGTCTCTTTCTTATTTGGCGGTGTTTACCCTTACATGTGATATCATTGTTAGTGGTGTTTTTATAAGTAGGACTTCATTTCATGCAAACATTCTTATTATTATTCCCATTATACTTGAGATATATTTTTCAGTTTCCTTATTAGAAGTTTATTTTTTGTTTGCATCGTCGCTTTTGTATTTGTTTGCATGTACATTTTTATTGTTAGTTGTTTTTTTCTTTTATGTGGTCTCTCCAATCCCATTCAAAATGTATTGTCACTTTTTTTGTAAAAACCAAATCTAAATTGGTTGTCTTCTTTATCCAACCCCAAGGATAACTATAGTATGCGATAGCAATGCCAATGCGCCTTGTTATATACAAGTCATACTAAATTATTATTATACCACGTTTCGATTTCTTCGATACATGTTTATTGCTGTCGAGTGTATTATAATAATAGGGAAAAAAAAAGTGACGCTTCTCTGGTAGCTTAAAAGAGAGGATACGCCACTATACTCTCACTCTCTATTTCTTTAGTCATGGTACGGTAAACACAAGATAACATTTGCCGATGTAATGCCACTGTAGCATAAAACGCTATATGCACTCTGGCAAAGAAGATGCCTGGGTGCTTTTCCACCTTGTGCTTATTTTTAGTGTATCGTTATTGAGATGGAGTGGGAGACAACATCTCCTTTTTATGGTAATGTAATCTTGATATTGATATTGATGTGATATGATGGGAAATACCGTGTCAATTTTGATATGAATCATAATTCTTGCGTTATGTATTTCATCTGTGTGTACGTAAATTGAGATTGAAGTGACTAGAATCCAGAATCAGGGGGAAAGGGAGAAGAAGGGAGGAAATGAGAGAGAGCGTCATAGCGTGGTGAATGAATGAGTGAAAAGCTATTTGGAGAAAACAAGATTATATAATGGTATATGTAAGTATGGGTGTTTGGGTATAAGTATTTAGAAGGATGCAGTGAAGTCACCACTATACTCACTCAATTCATTCGAACACGTCCTACATGGTGTTGGTGTAACGGAGAATTGGTGGGGAAAGTTAAAAGTGAGAGTGACTCTACTTGGAAGAAGGGGAGCTTGGTAATCTAAACATTGTAACTGTAATAATAACCTACTATAAAAGCAATTTCTCCTCCTTGAGAGAGAGTAACGTGTGTGCATAAGATCTTTCTCATCAGTATACAGTTTGTACAAAAGGAGATGGTTTTCCTACCAATAATAAAAATAATGTAATAATAATAATAAAAGCAAGAAAAGTCAACTAAATGACGTAAGTGAATGAATGAGTTAGTGTTTCCATATTTTTGGATGAGGATCTCACAATGAACTCTGAGAAAATGGGCAATTTTAGACTTTTGATTATGTGCGAGAGAGGCCATTCAAGATGAACTCTTGGACAAGTTGTTGGCGTTCATTTATGGATACTATTCCTTAACTGCTGACTAAGGCCCTTTTGATAATAATAATATCATCCTTTTAATACGCATGAAGTAGCCCTGAAGCAGTGCATTTAGAGTCGTTAACGACAAAGAAAAAGGAAAGAAAAACAAACTTTACCAAAAGGTATTCCAGACGATAGATGAGCGAATCGAAGAGAGTACAGAAAAGTTTTCTCGTTGTTTTAAAAACGTGAAAAGGGGAGAAGATGAGGTAAAAAAAGTATATATGAGTTTGTGATTTCCTTACTTTTTTTCTCATTTTCTCAGCAGACTAATTTCATTAAAATGAGAAAAGGTGAGTTGTGAGAGCATTGTCAAGTATAATGGCAGCATTGCTTTGTACCAAAAGTGCATAAAAAGAAAGAATCCAGGTAATAGAATCAGAGAAATTAAATGAAACTTTGCGCTTCCAGCAAAAAGTTAGGGTTAGATTTCGATATCTTTTGCTTCGCAATTTTCCCAGTGCGTACAATATACCTGGAACAAAATTAAGCGGAGCTAATTAACCTTGGTTTTCGAGAATGAGGCGAGGTGAATAGATCTAATGATAATAAGAAATTTTTCCAAAAATAGAAACTAGCTTATAATGCGTGCACGTTCTACTGGTGAATGTGTAGAAGAAAGAATGCTGATGCTGATGTAATCAAGCAGAATAAATAGAGCTTTTAATTTGAACCCAAACGACGACGACAACTTTGGTTGTTGTTGCTTCCAGGTATGGAGTTGGAGTAGTAGAAATTAATCATGTACAAGTGAAAGCAGCAGGATATTAAAATTCATGTTATGGTTGCATTCCTTTTTTGTGGAAGGGGGCTGTAAAGGAATAAGAAAATCAAGAAAAGCGGAAAATAGAATTGGAAAAATAGAGAAAATTTTATGTGCGTATGCATTTTTCTGTTACAAGACTCGGGGATAGCTGAAATAGATACGCTTTTTTTAGAAGAGTTAGAAACATAACTTGACTGGGTAAAAAAGTTTACTCTTGGGGTTTACCGTTAAACCGTAATATTTTGGTATGGTTAAAAAGTGTGTTTCACCCACGAAAAAAGCTGAGTTGTTCTCAAAATAATGCTACTTGATTTTTCCCATGTAATATGCTAAATTATGAATATACATGACATCATGCATACTTTTGCATTTCCCGTGACAGAACAATTTTGAACGATGAAGATCTACATTGTAGTTCTGCCGTGTTTTCACAGCATTGCACTGTATGTATGTTTGTGAGTGAGAGAATGAATGAAGATGGAGAGGGATGCGGATGGTCACATGGCATGCCTAAAAGTACTCACATTCTCCAGTAAGAAATAAGTTCAATGCAGAGCAAAAAGGTAGATGAAATCGAACGCATTCCCAAAATATGAAGGAGAAAGATTGTATAAAAAAGGCAATAAAAGAAGGTCGACGGTGCGACGATGATTTATAAGTAGGTGACAAATAAGTACGATAACGAAATCGATCTTAGTCACTTCATACATACATGAGAAATAGCTTTTCTTGGAGAAGTGGAGTTTGGGGAATAGAAATGCCATTTTTTCAACATACATACATACATGTACATAATATGTATGTGTTTGTGTTTTATGTCCTTATCATTAGTCTTGCATTGCACTACAAAAACTTCCCATCTAGCTCAGGGGCCACTCATATGTATATATTCATTTGATTATTGCAGAAGAATCGAACATGGTAGAAGGGTGAGAATGAACGTGTATAGGTTGAACACATATTTTATTGATACAAAAAATGCAACACAAAAGAAAATTTATCCACTCCGAATAAGCAGTGTGAAAGGTACATAATTATGACCTTATTCTGAAACTCATTCTCCATGAAAGTCAGCATCATTCTGGCACTTATATGACAAGTTGCGGGCATTTAAAGGTATTTTATTTGTCTTTTGTCCTTTACAATAACCCATAAGAACATACTCAAGGAGAAGCGGTTCAGTTCCTAGGGCCTTTCACTGGAAGCAAAAAAAACATATACCTAATAATAATACACTTTAGTTACCCCACTGGATGAAGTACTTTATATACATTATAAAATAGAAGTTTATAAAATAATTGTACATGTTCAAAAGTATGGCATGCCAAAAAGTCCAAATGAAATATGAGGTATTGCACACTTTTGTACAACATAAATGAGTAGAGAAGTTAACGGAGTTTCGTATTGCTCTGGCGTGTTTAAACCCTTTGGTTTTGTATATGCTTGATTCATTGCTCCCACCACCCAATTTACCGAAAACGTAAGGTTGTTGTCGAGTATGGGGCCAAGAAAAGTTGATAAACTTCAAGGCGAGGAGAGTGTACCTTGTTCTAAACGAGCTTTTTGATAAAAAAAAAGTTTGTTGGTTAGCTTTACTCTCACACTTTACCTACTCCATTCCAATATAATATTACGTGCAAAGAGCAACAAGGTAAAGTGAAATCTGCAAACTAATAGACTCGCCGACTGCCTTCACTGCTAAGAATTTTTATTATTGCTGACTAGTAGTCAAGTGCTTGGTCTTGGTCAAAAGATTTACGGGCATGCTGATAGGCAACTTTTCATTTCCAGGAAGTGTAGCACTGTGCCCTACTGATAACGGATATTTTTTTGCCTCTGTTTTTTCGTAAACTTCCTTTCGGAAAGCGAAAACACACAGCTAGCAGTCAGTGTCATTTATACATTTTTGTGTGCGTGGGCAACTTATTGAGTTGGTTGGTGGTGTATGTGAGTTCGTGGCAGGAACTTTATACGTGAGATAATACGAAATGCATGGTTTGTTTTTCTGGGAGACAGCAGAGGAGGAAGTCTTGTAACGTAACACAGTAAGTTGTTTTTTAGCTTGGCTTGTTTTGTTGAGAAATGTCGATTATCAACCAATATATCTTTTATGAAGTGAAAAGAAGATTTCATAACTTTTTTTTTACGCAGTTACAGTTTTCTTTTCGTTTTGTAAAGTTGCGTGATGTTTTGTCTGATGTCTGAAAGATGTGAGAATTTATATGAGAAGTAGAGTACATAACACATAAAATACTATATAAAACGTTGCGTCGATGAACACTGCTCAAAAACATATAAAAGTCAATCATGTCATGATACAAATTCAAGAAGAAAAGTAAACGAACAGAACAAAGTTGGTGGATGAAGTAACACTTCTCATTTTTTCTTCTTTGTTCGAAACGATAACATAGTTGTTAAAAATTAAAAAGGAAAGAAACTGTTAAGCTATAAGAGAAAATGTAAGCTACACTAAATCATATAATTTGGGTTTCATTTTTGACACGTTGAAATAATTATGAAAAGTTAAGTAAGTTTTAGTTATGAAGGGTTGTTGATACTTTTGAGTGTCATCATCCATGGCCTATGATTAAGATTCATAGCGCATACTTCAACCACCACCGTGTGAATTAAAAAAAAGTTTGCTGACTGACCTCAGTTGTTTAATGTCACATCACACATCATTATGATGACTGGTTATCTAACCAAATGGTGGCTGATATGAAGCAGTGCAGTCCTTCATTTTCAAAAGACGTTTATACACAAAAGGGACTGGGTGAAGTGAATAGAAAACATACATTTCGAAAGTGTCGATTAACTTAACGATCAGATTCGTCGTTTTGTAGCGTTCATGATAACACTTATTTAGTTGAAAAGCGCTGATTGTTTGAATGCATCTGTTCGTTTCTGTTTGAAAATCAAACGACTGTTAAAATTCTTTCATCGTCATTTTTGAGGCATTGGTGCATACAAAAAGAGCGCTTGAGAAAAATATAGTGTCTTTTAGGGTGAATGAATGAAGCCTTTTACCATTTACAAAATTGGTACAGTAAATGTTTTTTTGTGTGTCTTTGCTCATTTTGTATTATAACTTTGTGTTTGTATAGTACGAGTTGAGATTGAGATGGGATGAGATTGAGAGTTTTCGTAGAATAAACAGAGATCTTTCATAAAGGACCCCTCTTTTTCTTGTTTCTTTTTTCTCGCAATATGATTTGGTGCATTTCGTTTACGTGCCTTTATCATCGGCAGCAAAGCAAAATTGCGCAGCTCTCCGTGTGTTAAATAAATTGGAGTTTTGGGAGCAATTCTCAATGTTTGCTTTGTTCTTTGTTGCATGATCGCAATTATCAAAGAGATTCAGAATTCAGAAAAGTTGTAATAGATGCGTTGCGTCCTTGCGTCGTCGTTGCATGAAAGGCAAATGTATAGTCTATGTCTGTGTCCACTTCACTTCTGGTGGAAGCAGCGATGAATATTTGAGTTTCGAAGTCAAGATTGTGTTTGTGAGAGTTTTGAGAACGACCTTGCCCATAACTATATTGAAAAAATAAAGAATGAAAAAATCTAAAAGATCTTTGACCTAGCTTTATAATATCTGTTATTTCAAAAAAATCTTGACTTGTTGATTTGGAATTTTAATTTTATTTAGACTACTATTATTAAATGAACAATAGGCAGGTATTATATATACGGTTGCAGCTTCTTCTTTTTAAGATCGCAGCGACAGCTTCATAACTTGAAAAGAAAATTACGTGTTGCTCATTTAGCGAAACGATTCATAACATGCTAACTTACTTTCTGTTTGATTTTTTTTTACAACTGTCACACATGTGCCATAATAAAATAATGAAATAAGTACTAAAACTTATTTGAAACAGAGATGTTTTCTTTAAAACTGCTACCTTTTTTGTGACTTAATTTCTAATCACGTTCATTATAATTTTGGCATGAATATGAAAAGGTATGGTTGGTGATGGATTTAAGAATTTATCATATAGTCCGACTACTCGTTAAAAAATAATGTTCATCTCACTCTCAAAATCGCGGAAGCGTGTAGAGAAATGAAAATCTTAATGAAGTTAGAGTGTTTTATTAACGCGAAATGAGAAATGAAGATGTATTGTCATTTTATTACAGTGTAAATTGTATTTATATCAGGCGACGACTGCGACAGTGACAAAAAGCTTCTCACTTTTCAGTCAGTTTTCAAAATTAACGAATGAAGTAATATCAGTTAAAAATTGACGGAAGTTGTTGTGCATCGCAAACAAACGTTTTTATGAGTTTACATACGCAGTGCAGTGGACGAGACGGCAATATTTGTTCCTTTCACACTTTGCAGAAATCTAGCATATTAGTAAACCTACGAGAAATATACAAAGCAGAGCAAGTAAAGCTTGAAATATTACGAATGATTTTATAGATATCTTCGTCAAAATCGGTTGACGTTGTCACTTCACTCAAACGTCTGTATGTGAACGATTTCACAGATTTTAGGTGTGTGCATTGTGCAATTTTGTCATTATTGCCATCTAAGCAAATCGGATACACATGAATACCAACTAACCCAGAGAACCCATGATTGCTAATTTTTACAATCGTCCTCATTTAAGTCATGTTGTCATCTTCAAATATATCAACGCTGGATTCATATCCCTATCCCTACTGAAGTACGTACAAGAAAGAACATTTTTTAAGCTTACCTACTTACAAAATATCTAATGTGAGTTTTTAAAGGATTTAATTAAGGTAATTAGTAATTACTTAAGGTTTCGCAATTAACGCATATAAGACGACTAATTAGCAGTTTAACTCATTTGTGAAAATTATCAAAGAAACGACATCGCTTCACAACATGTACGCTTGCTCGTACGCTTCTCAGAATACGAGGGAGGTGCGAGTGACATGTCATCAGTCATGCTGCATTACTTACATTGCCAAAAAATGCATGAACGTTGGTTTGTTTACTTTTGAGTGGAAAGGACGTCATTACATTGTGAACTGTGGACTAGCGACAGATGTTCCTTTGTCTATTACGCGCAGCGCCTTTGTTTTGTTTTCTGAGGTTTTTCAGTAAAATGTGGTCGGGCAGAAATAGCTACATTTTGTGGTTTTAAGTTGTTCCTTGTTCCTTTTTAGTTTTCATTGAACTAAATAAAACTAAAGTAATTCGAAACGGAAAAATAGTTGTGTTCGCAAACAAGGGTCAAAAGTCTGTCCTGTAAGTCCTCCCGCTGTGAGTGATCGTGTCGTTTTAATTAGTAAAGTGGATCAACCATCAAGTCAAAGTCAGTATTCAGCATTATAGCAGGTAAACAAAGTATATTTTTCGTGTTATATTTTGTGTAACTGAAGCTTTCAGCTTTTATTGTTGACTTGGGCTTTGTGGGTGGGAAGGGAAGGCAGTCACAACACAAAACAGCTTTCATTGAAATCATTGAACTCGCAATCAGTCATTATGATGATATTGTTGCGGTCACACATTTCACATTTTTTTGTTGATCTATATTACTCACACAATCAGGAAACGCATTGAGAAAAGTGCAACAATACAAACTGGAGTCGTATGCGGTATTGTTATGTAGCAAACATGAAAAGAATTTCAAACGAACCGAACCTGATTGATGTCATAAGATACGGTCAAGTGAGCAGGCTAAATGACCAGTGGGCATTTTTTCAGAAAGATTTTCACTTAAATGCGTATGAACCATGACCAACAAACGTATGCTGGGTTGGCAGACTTTCATTCATGATCATGATGATGGCATATGGAACTCTGTGGCCTAGCCTGGCCTTACGATAATAGGTAGCAGTGCAACAGAGAAAAAGACTCATTAAATTGATGATAAAAGGGTGTATTGCCCAAGAAGAATAAATGTAGTGCAATAAATAATAGGAGAGGACAGAGCGTATGCCACACATGTTGCCTACTTTTTCTAAATTCATTTTATCGACTTCAATTCGTGTATATTGTATGTAGCTTTGGGAAAATATATTTACTCTTTCATTCAGTTGGAGAGAGTCATTTTACTGAATATACTTTTGTGTCTGAATTGGGAGCTTGCCATATTCTTTTATTTTCTTAATGAATATAACTGCTAACTGCAGGGCACAGATACGATACAAAATACATAACAAAGGAATTAGCGTTTAACATTGATGTATTGACTTGCGTTTTCATTTTATTGTTGTGCTAAACAAGATATACCATCTCATTTCTCCCTTGAATATACGTCCAAAAGTTTACTTACGTAAAAGTATTCAGTGTACAAAGCAAAGTCTCTATTTTTTCAAAGGATCCTTTATGTTTAACTGTTTTGTAGTTTATTTTGACTACGGTCAAAACAAAATGAAAGAGAGTTTTCTCTATTTTCCCTTGTTACCATTTTGCTGTTCAAGTAATTCTTATTAATATTCCTCAGTTCCAATTCCAAATGCTCTTTGTAAATAAATAAAATGGTCGATACTTGATACACAGACCAGACAATTATTTTTTTGTATATTTACTAGCAATCCAATCCACAAAGGGCTTTTTCGATTAGTTGTTAAATATAAGTCCATTGGTGATTGGGGGGATGCGAGAAGTTGAGTATAAAATACGCGTGGGAGGTTATATAGTGAAACATGTATTGATGTATGGCAAGGCAAGTGTAACAGGCATCTGACCGAGAGAGAAAACAGAGTAGGAAATGAGGGATGCTGTTGGTGTTCTCAGTAGTTAGTCTCATTAGTTTTGGTTAGCTAAGCTTTACTTCCAAATGATCATGATCACCGAAAAAAGGTTGATCGGAAAATGAAGTTAAATGTGCAGCACTTACACCCATTAGTTTCCTCATTGGGGGTTTCTATTCTTATTGCAACATACGTAGGCAATTTCACGACCGTCCGACCATTTTTAGAATGTGATATCTCAGGAGAATAATGATAAATATACTAGAT
>JAQFZG010002781.1:0-15376 GCA_034695465.1 Entomobrya nicoleti | reverse complement strand
ATAAACCTTTTGATGAAGCAACTTTTGATGTGGGAACCTCTTTGCGAAAAAGTTTTGATGTATAAACCGAACACCATATTTTTGTGATGATAAGAGCACATCAGGTTTTACTTTTTCAACTTTCACAAACATACCATACCTACCAAACCAGATAACAAGGGTGGCCCATGTTTTATTGTACAGATTTGTAAATTCACAGCGGTGATCAGGAGACCGAAACAAAAAATAAATTCTGTTTTTTTCTCGGCAACATTTTTGTAAATATTTTCTTTGTATATTTTACTGCAAAACTCCCAGTTTTTTAGTTGTTGTACACAGCAAAGAATTTTCTTTTCAAATTTATCATCAAGAGCAAGCGCGTATCTTTTCTGGTTTAAGTCATTTCATTTCAAAAAATGTATATCTACCTTCCAACAGCAACTTCTTGGCTTGTCTATGTAAACATGCACTAAAACACTAATGTTTATAGTCGTAATAATAATATCATCATTTTCACCATACTACAACTTGTTATACTACCAGCAATAATGTTGTTGAAACAATTTATTGGAGAACAACGGTAGTTTGGGTTGGTGTGTATATTTATGTGCCTTTCACTTCTAAAACATAGTGTTATGATTATTATTACCCACACACAGCATCACACAATATACACGACAGTAACCATTATAATCGTTATTCTCTCTTGATAGGACTCTCAACTACATTTCATGGAGCCGTGTGGAATAAGAGAAGAAGCATGCATTATGAAAGATTCATTTTCCTTTGCTTTTTTATACATTTTCATTCACTGACAAAGATGATGTGGTGACACGACAAGGATATTATGATTATGATACGATACCGAGAGCATATCTTCTCCTTTAGTGCCAGTTTATGAATAAGAAGGATTATACACAATGTTGCTGCTATCATCATGATTATTGCTTATAACAGCTCAAGACATAATATATCGTTGTTGTATCAATTGTTAGCTACACAACATAGATGCTCTGAAATAGGGAATAAAAAACTTCTTTTATTAACATTTTTTTGTTGTATGCTGTTGAACACAATGCAATAATAATAAGACAGTGAAAAGAAAAGAATAATGTGGATAAGCTTAGTTAGGTTTTCACTGGAAGAAAAAAAATCTAAAGCGAGCAAGCATTCAATTTTTCCCACGTAATAGTATATCTATTCTACTCCTGTCCCAAGTTTTGTTATACCATCATCCAACGCACTTTACTACTTTTTTGTGAGGAAAAACCTTTCTTTCCATACACAGTGAAAAAAATAGATGAGGAGAGAGGATCTTCGTTGCCCAGCTAAACTCTATAAATAAGAAGATATTTCTTTTGCGTTTTTGGCATGTTTTTCCTGTCGTTGTTGTCTAAGTGGGAGGAGCTGTATTAAATAATAGCAGAGCTGCTCTAAATAAGCACAATAGCCAAATATACCATGCATTTTACACATAAAATGTAGGTATTATCTGGCTAAATTATATTAACGTAAATGATACAGCTATAACGATGATATTGGAGATGATGATGAGTAAAAAGTTTAATGTAATCAAAATAATAAGTGCTCAAAGGAGAAATTCCAAGCTTGCACACCCACACAAACTGGACACGGAAAAGGACAAAAAAAGGCCTTAAGGGAAATTGGAAAGTGTGTTATGCTCTGATATGACTTGAATTAGAAGAATCTTTTTTTACTCAACAAGAGAGGCTAGGTTTGGTCAATACTTTTTAGCGAAATAATAATAATATAAATCCACCATTGTGTTGTCGTTCCTTGTTAAATAAGAGAATGGACATATGGTATAATGGAATGTGGTAATACCTAAGCAATCTCACTAGTCATTGGTACAGTTTTTTGCATGGATGGTGATCCCTAATAATATAATGGCTATCATAAGACGAGGAAAGAATGATGAAACCTTTTTTGAAACGTTTTCCCCAGCCTGTCTAACTGCTTGACGTTGTTGATCAGCTTCTAACAGTTTTCTTTCCAATCATTCAAGTATTCATGGTCATCTTCGAAGCAAAAGCTGAAGAAAGGCAAATGGGAATACATTTGTAAAAAATAAGAATATGAGTTTTGCTGTGGATGATGGATAATAATTGCAATTTTGAAAAAAATACAAGAGGAAAGTGAAAGCCAAATCTTGCCTGCTACAGCTACAACTTAAAGCCATGTGCAACGTGGTCAAGTAGCTGTTCAAATTCATTTTTTTTACAATACCCAAATTTATTTGTATGGCAAAAGTGTGATGACGAAGATGAAACATTTTTCTAGTATTTATAGATTATTTTGTTTTACCTATGCATACATTCACCAAAAGTTGTTTCAATATTTTGGTGTTGAATTGGCTTCGCGAGTAATATTTTCCCCATTGTATGACATTTATGTACACGATTTTAAAAGTGCAATTTTGTTAAAAGCTGATCAGCAGTGCACAGTGCGAGTACATTTTTGATAGAATATTTTCAAACCGCTTGACAGCTTAAGTTTTTACTTTGTTGCATATTGACCCAATACCCATTTAAAATTGGTTTATTGAGTTAGCAATCGAATAAATTATACACAATTCATTCATTTCGTTTAAGGAAATAAATAATGTACCTTTTCCTTACCACAAGCCCCTTAATGTAAATATACAACCTATCAAAGAAGTCAGTATAGTTCATCCTCTCTTCAAGAATTTCTTTGTACTTTTCAAACGTGTATGTAAGTGAATTGTTTTTTCCTCAACTGCTTCCAACGTTCTATTTTTATTATTCCTTAGATGGATTCTTTTCGGGGCGGGCTGTTTACTAGCCTTCCCACAAAGACTACAAAATAACCACAGTAAACTGAAAATTTAGAAGACATTTCGTTTCGTGTGCATTATTTTTTTGTTAGAAAGCAATGCAAAGTGAATATCATTTTAACATCCAACCTTCTGAATTGTTAGCTGTTTCTGGCTTTTCTATTTTACTACTTTCTTTTTTATACTTCTCTCCTCGTTTTAATCAATATCAATATAAAAAAGTATAGTCCTGTGATTTCTTATTCTCCTCGTCATCTTGTTACATTTTCCCTGTAATTGTGGTGTTGTGTTGTGTTTCTTCGGTGAAATAGAGTAAAATAAAAAAGTAATATATTTTCTCCCACAGAAAAAAAGACAACGCCACACTATACACAAGAAGAGGAGGAAGACAAAAAAAATACATCAGTGGCAGTTAAAATCGGGTAGCTTTGGCTTCGTTTTGATGGTGGCACGGTGCAATAAGGTACAAAACACACACACACAAGTTTAGTGGTTGTATCAGTAGCAGAGCATAAACAAATGCCATTATATGTACATATATTATTATAGTGTCATCATCATATTCTCTTTGTAGTATAATCATTCACTTTGCAATGCACCTATAGGGAGCTCCTCCAAGAGATAAAGGAAGGAAGACAATCAGACAATGGGAAAAGACAGAAAAAGACAAAGTGGGAAACCAGAAAATCGCTTAGTTTGGTTTCTTCGGTTTGGCTCCTGTGCACTAAACAAGTTACAGGGAAAATTTGTTTGCAATTGTCGTTATTATTGTTTGTGTAAAGAGAAATATATATACGTATAATACGAAACCAAGAAGGAAGAGAAAGTGGGAAGAACAGAAAATAAAAAAGGAGAAAAACTATCATGTGGAATATTATTAGATTGAGTTGGTTTTTTTCCTGACTTGTGTATGTGGTTTGTGTGTATATTTGGTTAGGGATATAAAAAGGATGATGCTCTGCTGCTGATGATGCTTTTCGCCTTCATACCACTGTTGTTGTTGTTGTGTTCTGTGGCGACACATGGCAATAAATTACACGTAAAAACGGGACGTTTCTTCTAACATTTTACGTAAAGTAATCAGCCAGAATTCGTTGGTTGCTGCCTTCTTTCTTTGCTTTATATATTTTTTTACTTTGCCTTTCTCTTCTCGTTTTTAACTCGCCAAACGATACTTCTGTTATTTTCTTTTAAAATACCTTACTGGTTACTCGCACGATGCTTTTGTGTCATTGTATTGTAATAGCATTGCTTTTACTCAATTGTCTTATGCTTCAGCTTACATTACCATTGTATAACGCCTTATTGTTAGGACTTGAGACTACAAAAAAATGGAGCAATGTTGTTTAACATTTGAACAAAAAAATCCAACTTGTAATGCCGTTGTATCTGTTTTTAATTTCTGTTCATTAAAAGACATGGCATGCAATTCGAAACTTGTTTTTATTTTTTAACTAATATTTCATTACAGCCCGATGACCACTCATGGTACAAAACAGTGTGACTTTAAGCAGTTGTTGGTGCCAGGCTGCTTGTTGGTGCAGAACTTTTGAAGCCAGGCAAATAATACTGTGACCTCATAGCTTTATCATTACTTTTTGTTGACAACAACAATAAGGCATGTAAAAAAAAGTAGAGCAAAAATTGAGACATTTGGTCGCAAATGTCCCGAGGAAGATACATACACGACAAAATGTGCTTTATTGCTATTTCCGAGCACCATCAGCACCCTCCACTCTCCACCAGGACCAAAAAAAGTCGCCCATTTTCCTCCAAAGGTTTGTTAACTGTTTGGTAGAGTGGAGCTTCTTATAGTTACGTGGGGGAAATTAATACCAAAAAACTTTACTCAAGCAAAACATCAATAAGGCTTTTTTCTATTGTTTCGCAGCCTTTTTCCTGATTTAGCAGTTGGTCATTAAACTATTTATTTACAGCAGTACAAATAATATGTATCATGTATTCTTTGAAAGTTAGAGAACTAACTAACACGCTGTGTGTGTGGCTCGTTGTTTGGTAAGATTTTATCTTGGGGAATGCGAAAGGAGAAAAGACTAATAATGGTGAAGAAATAATGAAAAACTTTGTGGTTTAATTCAACCATCACACTTGAGTAGTTTGTAGGAGTAGCAAAGTAACAAAACAAGAAAAAGAGAAGAAGGACAACAGCAGGAAAATTCCAGGAGGAGCCAGAGTCAGCAATTGTATCATTTTGTAAGGTTTTCTCGAGAAAGCTTATTAATACTCTCGGTGTCCCTGCCATCACCGTTTCTATTGCATAGCTTTGCATGGAGAAAAGTCAAAGGGAGAGTAAAAAAGAAGACCCAAGGATGCCGAGAGTAATAATGATTTCATTACCATTACATCTTTCTTTCCTTTTACTTAAGCCCAAGGCCTTAATGTTAACAACATAACTTGTCTTGTCCTCTGTGTGTCCACCGTTTTCACAAAAAAAACTACTAAACTGGCAATCTTTTTTAGTGGTATACTATCTACCATGTTACGAAGTAGTCGTAACTTGTAACTTTAGAAAATATGTATCTTGTTTTCCCCTTTTTATGATATCACCTTGTATGTGTGCAAGTACTTTTATGTACCAATGTACCTTACATTATTGCTAGTGGCTGAGGAGGAAGTTTTGTCTTCAATTTATTTGTTATTTGACCAAGTACTATTGGGTTGTTTGGCAAGTAGGAAAATAATAATATAAGTATATATACCTTTAGATAATGTAAGTGGTTGTGTTTCTGTATATGTCTGACTTACAGTGAATAACAACAGGAAAAGCAGGGGATTGAAGTAATGACACATTAAGTTGGTTTACGTTACATTACTACATGGCTATTAGGGTGGTCCACAGTCCACACAACATAACACATCAAGATGATGATCATGATGATGGCGACAAGGAAGACTGAATGAGTTGGATGTGTAGGAAAAGGAAAAAGGCTGACTTAAGTGGTCAAACCCCGTAATGCAAGTTTAACTGCCATTCAATTGTCTTTTTGAAGCTGTACTCATATCCATTTTCCAAATGTACTTTGAGGAGAGTTCAGGCATTCTAAACGGAAGTGGGGGAGCAGAAATATGTCATTGTAATTATCATTGTTGACGTTGTATGAATGATGGTATGATAGTAAGAATAATATGCTCAAGTAAGTTTGCGTTTGCATTTAAGAAAAGGTAAAATATGTGATAAAAGCTAGTTTCTAGTTCTTGTTTACGTTTCGGGATTTCTACAAAATGAAAAAAGCAATACATACTATCACATCACGGCTCACCAGATTTCTTCCAATTTTCAGTAACAAGCAGAGTTAACAGTTTTATTGGTTCACAAATTCACGGTCTATTTATGACAGAGAATCGCTCGGAAACCGTATGATTACATTTTTTAAATTCACATGCCCATTCCCAGTTCATTTCACAATATTTTGTTATATTTTTCTCTCATGTTACATGTGCGACGTTAGTGTAATATACGTCGGTTCATAAAGACGACAGCAAAATAAACTTATTGTGAGACAGATTGAGGAACCTCTTAAATTAGTTTCTTGTTTTCTGTGTGCTGCTCCCGTAGTGCCTGCAATTTAGTTTTTCATTAAAATTGTCATGCTAAATGCTATACTAGAACGTAAGACGTAAGCAAAAATTTCTAGAGGGTTACTTCCGTAATGTGATGGTAAATTGGAGGATGTAAAAATACTGATTGCTTTAATGCTCTTTCATGTGTGTGGTTTATTGTACAATTTACCATGTTGGTGGTGCAGGCGGAGAATATACTGATTGTGGACAGTGTGACTGAATGACAATGAAAAGATTGGCTAAATCATTTGTTCATATGCATGTATGTGTATCTGATTCACATGAAAAACAAAAACACACGGAATGGGACATGTATACTTTTACAAGTATATACGCAATTTAATGAATTGTACTGTACTGTTGCTACTATATGTACTTATTCCTATCTGTTTCCAAAATTTTCATTGCAGTCTATATGAAGGCAACTGCAAAGTTTTGTTTATACACTACACACCACGCTATATATAGTGGTTAGTATAAACTCGTCGAGGTTTACTTTTTGCATGGCCCATTTCATCGAGCAGTAGTAATTCCCAGGCTTGTTTATTTAATCAAGATTTCGACATATTTATGGGTTTCAACCGTATCTACAATAATAATATATTTTTTGTCTTGTTGAGGAGCAGATTGGTTGCTTAAAAGTCAAGTCAAGCTTAACCAAGCAGGGAAGCGAGGAGCAGAAAGGCATTTAATTTTTTCAACAAGAGGAAGCTTTCTACACAAATTAAGATAAAAATGCATCTGACAGGATGAACTTGAATTAGTAGAAAATAACAAATGAACAAAATGCTGTTGTAGTAGAAAAAGGAGAAAAAAATCTTCTTTTTTGGAAAGGTATAATCTTTTGTATTTACGTTTTTCATCGTCCTTGAATGACACAGGAAAACAATCACAACGGAACTCTTCCTGTATCAAGTTTCAGGCAAGTACATACGATCTATAAATATGGAATGGGGAATAGTGATCCAAAAGATCTCAGAAAAGTGTATCTTTATTTTGCGGAGACTCATGTTACCCCATTTTCGATATCTTTAAGCAAGCCAAAGAAATTGTACTCAGTATTTACTTTCTCAAGGAATCTAGTTCGTTTTGAGAAAGTGAGACTGTGAGAGTCCTGGTTAGACAGCAACAAGAACTCCGTCTCATCCACCCGAGATTCGGGTCGAGACTAAACTGGAGTATATAGCGCACCCTCTCTTTACCTCATCGCGTACTTTTACAAGCTTACTTTGGTTGGGATATCTTTTCTATGCTGAGCATAACATCCAATCCGAATCTGTTTAGACGGAATTCCCCGAAAAAGTCATAGTCAGCATAACGCAGTGTGTTTTGTATTGGAATGTGGATGAAAGTACAGATGACGAAAAAGCACGTGTAAGTAAACAACAAAGAACAGCATCATCACGAACACACAACACAGTTGATATTCTGCTGAACAAAGTAATTCCAGCAAAGCTTCTCTTTTCCCCTACGAGTTTCATACGATAAGATACAAGGTAGCATCATGTGAGGAGATTCAATTAAAAATCCACCGAGAATTTTGTGTTTTGCTGCTGCTGCTGGAAGCGATGATCGTATCTTAGTCCTGATGATTCACTATTTCACATCTTACAAAAGAGTGAAAGTTCAGTTTCCCCCTGTTTGCATCCAAATTGAGTTTACTACACCTTGTGATGTCGATTATTGTTTTTCTTATTCTGAAGGCATTCCTTCTACATGAATATTTCTGTGCTAAGCAGTCACGTATATATGTACATACTTATCTCAGACAAGATTACTTTCTTTTATCAAGCTGAGAAGAGCTAAGATTTTCTAAAGATCATGAATCACGCTTGATAATTAAAACCGTACATATTTCTATCTTAAGATTACGGTAGGGTAGGTGTCAGTTTACATGTTACTTGTCCAGTCAAAAGTCTGTCCTTTCCAAAGTTGTCAAGGCTGTGAAAGGATTAGGTTTAATGAGGCTTACTTGGATGATCAATCATTGTACCTGACGAAAATCGTATACATATGCATGGCACAATTCTAAACAATCATTTCATTCACTAAACGATCACTATTCCGCGATACACGCTATAAAAGGCAAAAGGTATTTGCATACATTGCATGGGCTACACAATTACTACTTACGATAAACTACGTAATTGTTTGAATTAGAACTAGTTAGATATCTATTTCTGGGAAAGTACCCCCGTCGTAGGCAATCACTAGAGACATTCACAAGGCTTGCATTCCAAAAAAATACGATAAGCAACGAAAATGAAGAGTTATGGGAAAATGAAGGCAGGAAAGGATAAGTCGAAAAAAGAGAAGCGGGAAACATTGGACGATGTACCAACCTTCAAAAAAGGTACTGATGAAAAGAGTAAGCCCAAAAAATCGGGGAAAGCCGGTAATTTTCCAAGGAAAAAGAAAGTAACTGAAACAAGTTTACCTGATGATGTATCTCAGCATTCAGAAGTAGCCAACCAATTAAAGTCCCAAACAGTTGTTGACGACCACCATGATGCTCATAGAGTCAAGGGGAAAAAGCGAGTCTCCAAAACTTGTGAAGAGACTGTTAGCCATGCAGTTTCTGAATTTTTTGAAGACGCGTGGAAAGCATGCGTTGAAAGATTTTTTATTCAGACTGCACCTGTGACGGTTAGCTTTGAGCTGCGAAATACATGGCTCAGACTTGTGGAGGCGGAATGGCAAGATCCCGATATGAGGGAAAAACCTTCTACTAAACCAAACAGGATTTTCAAAAGGGATGACCCTCCTTTACCCCTGGCATTTGACACATGGTCAAGAGGAGTGATCGAGACAATGCCGTCTGTGAGGAGAGAATCGATAATGGATCCTTTTCTTAGGGACTTTGATCCATTTGGCAAAATATCTTTTCCAACCCGGCACCCTTCACCATCAATTATTTCAATGTAAAAACTAACTTTTAATTTAGATATAATAATCCTCTCATTTTATCCATTTCATTTTCATTACTATATGATATATATGATGATGTTGGTTTATTAATTTAAAGGGTCGACGATATGGACGAAGATGGTTCAGCAAGTCCATCATACAGTGTTGAAGGTCAAACAGAGGCACGGGATCCTGTACAGGAGCAGGAAACACCAGAGGAGGAAGAAATGGAGGAGACTGACAAGCCTGCAGAGGTTGCTAAACCTTCTGGAGAAAATGATGCCATTGATGGAGACGAATGGAACTTTGAATTAGACCCTGTTCTGTCGAATAATATTCTCGATCAACGATCATCCGAAGTTCGATCATCTGTCGCTTCCTTTACAGAGTCTCATCATTCTGTAGGAAGAAGAAAAGAAAAGAGTCAGATAAAGTTGAAGCAGATTGAAACTGTCTTGTCTGCCAGGCCCTTTTCTTGGGATGAATCTACGACAGATTTCGACTATTCAACACCCCCTCATTCTAGTGGTGGTAAATCCGCAAGAATTATCAACTCAACTATTCGCCCAAAACCTATCCACAAATTTTCACCTAGTCAATGTGGAGGGAGAGTAGGCTCGGGAGTGTTTCGCTTACCACTTGAAACTACGTCAGCAGCTTTGCGTAAAATGAGAGGGTCAATTGATCCAAATGAGAGAGTGCGGGAGCCGTCAGAATCCAGAATTTTAGAACAACATGCAGAAGATAAGCATGATATAGTTCAAGTTTCCACAAGGGGACACATTTCCCAATTTGTAAGTTAAGTCATAATTTAATATAATAGTAAGGTAATTGAAGAAAATCTTATGATGACACACATTTTATTTTACCGAAGGAGGAAGATGACTTTGAGGTACAGCCACTTTTTGAAGAGATCCCAACCCGTGGAAATGTCCAAGAAGATCATAATCAAGAGGACAAAGTATGGAAACAGCGTTCGGTCAGCGAATCGCGCTTCAAAGAACTCCCTTTAGATGATGACGTGGCCTCCGATCACAATAAGCTACAAGTTAGGAGAAGACTTATCAATTTACATTCTCGTTTTAAACGACAAGCAATGAGATCGCTTGCTGCTAAAGTTAGACAGGGTGAAGCAGCTATGAGACCCCGGTTATCCAATGAAACAGTTGCGGACAGTGCAGCATCAAGTGTTATAAGCAGTAGTAATAAAACCAACAGAACAAAAAATAAAAAGCCGGGTAACCGAGCTTCTCGATCTGCATCTATGGGTGGCAACTTGCAACTTACACAGAACAAAAGAACGACCAAGCAAACCCAGGATTTCACAAATTACTTTGGAGATGTTACTGAGGCTGCAAAAGGTGCAGCCTCCGAGCCATTATTGCATGCTATCATAAAGGAGCACCAACAAAGACAAGAAGAGCACGAAGCAAAAGAAATGCAAAGACAAGAAAAGTATTTAGGAAGAAATAACAGGATTTTAATGGGGAATGTGAGAAAATCCTCGCAAAAAAGTGACAGACGCTCTTTTGGAAATTTTGGAATGAGTATTAGTGGACATATGAATCCAAAAGATATAGAGAAAGTAGGTGTTCGTGGTCGGGGTAGAGGTAGTTCTCAATGTCAGAATGGGAGACCACAGAATCGAAGAATTGTTTGTGATTATAATAATTATGATCCATGTTCATTACAACCTGCACCTAGTGATTGCCGATCGGCAGGTACTTGCTCAAACATTGCAAGCCCACCTCGAGCCTTTTGCTGAAAGAATATAACGTATAACTTCAATACAAACAGTAAAAAAATAAAGTATGCCTTAACGTACTTAGATAAGATACGTCAAGAACTCAATTGAAAACTTACGAATTTTACCTTTTTTGCATATACATAAGTAAACTGATGAATGGCATATTTGCGATAACTTTCATTGAATGGGCTGATGTATTGAAAACACTTTAGTAGATCGACTATTAAATGCATTTCGGTAAAGGTAAGAAAAGAGTACTGAATACTGACCGATAAAACACTGACGACAGGTAGCAAGAAATGATTTACATAAAAAGTGAACAGTATCCATAAATTGAAGTATTATGAGATAACTATATGAGATATGATATCAGAAAAAATGACGCAGCGAACTAACATGCAGGCATGATGGACTCGTCATTTTTGGCCTACAACACGTATATGCAAGAGTACCTAGTCGTACGTGTGTACCCATTTCGCAGAAAAGAAACTACATTTCATTTACAAAACATTCTTCTCCTCCTGTACTCAGCATAGGACCGCCAACCACCTTTCCATTTTCCTTTAAAGACTTTCTTGGGAACAAGAAAATAAAAAGGAGATAGGGAAATGGCCATTTTACGTATTACATATTATATACATATCTGTTCACAAAGCACAGCAAGCATCAAAGATAGCAGTATCGTAGTGGTCCCCATACGATACTCAATTTGAGATATAAGAGCTAATAAAATTCTTCTTTCCTTCGTACTTCCTTCCCCTTCTTGTCTCTCCTATCGTCTCATATCATGCATGCATGTTTTATATTCAGATTTTTTCTCTCCCTTTCTTCTTGGAAAACAGTCAAGTCAGAGGGAGTTACGTGGAAAAAAACTGTCGCGGTAACATAGACAAGAAGAAAAAGTCTCTGAGAATTGTTGGTGGATGCATTCATGTATGTTAAGTTACATACGTAATATTTCTTGTCTTGCATGAAAATCTCTGAGACACAGACAACGAGAAGAAAAGACAATAATAATAGTAATATTATTATGCATGGGTTGCATACACATGTGCCCATGTTTCATCCTTCTCATTTTACCTTCTTTCTCTTGAGCAGGTTTTTTTTCAGGAAAATGGTGAAAAGGGAAAGTGATCTCGTTTACCCTCCTGAATGGAGATGCAACTATACAGAATAATGTTTATAACAACGATTTTCTCTGTCATATACCATCACAAGTTGGTTAGTGGAAAATTCAGGTTACATTTTTAAAATCAGATACTCGCTCATCGCTCATGTCACGAGTTTTTATTATAAAAAAACATAATTTTTTTCTTACAGCTACATTTATTGACTAGGACTGCGAGCTGGAAAAAAGTGTATAATGACAATGATTGTAGCATACATAAAAACGATCATAATTTTTTTGAAAATGCAAATGATGAAAAAAATCATATTTATAATACGCACTTTACAGCAGTTATCATAATAGCTTTGCTGATATGGGTTGATATATGCGTATGTATATGTTATTTTTCGAGCTTCAACGCAGTAAAAAAGGTAGCCATCAAGCTGTTATCGCAAAGAGAAGTTATATTGCATTTTTAAACTCACCTTTGAATAGATAAAAACGATAAATGAGATGCAATAAACTAAAAGACGAAAAAATGCATTTGAAACCTTTAATATTTTTGAGATTTCGGTGTGTAATTGTATTGATGATTTTAATTAAAAGTTGTAACTTTAACTAATACGGTTTCAAAAATAGTTTACACTGTCTAAAATATTTATATTTATTTATATTGCATTGTCTAAAATATTTATTTTCTTAAAGAACTGTTATGCTTTCGCCAGATTACGTTACATAACTTGTTTTCAGGTTGATCACGAAATCACTTAAACTTAGATGCTATTCTACTGTCTCCACAAAATGAATTTTTTCAATGCGGCTTATTTTTAAGTACGATAATAAACAATACGGGAACCAGAGGAAAGTTAAACCTCTAGTTTAGTCTATAAGTTTATATGAAGCCTATAAAACTCTCAATACGATAATGTATTCATACCAAAAGCTTACGTACCGTACCCTAAACCTAGCAGCGAGTCTCGGAAATCTAGGTAGGTAATATATGTGTATATACTCCACCCCACAGTTTCCTTTATGCTTGTTTCCATCCAGGTCAAACTTCATGTCCCATTATTTCAATGAAGCCATCTCATTTTCTGTGGCCTGGACTTACATACTTGGATTTAGTAAACAATGTGTACTTCAGTTTCTACACAACCTATATAGGAGCATACTACATTGTACTATACAGCAATGCAGGATTTAGGAAATGTAGTAAGCCACACAGCCACAACACAAGGAAAGGTGAGGAGCGACTAGCGATTGCTTGGGAGGAAAGAGAACAAGATGAGATATGTGATGAGTCGATGAGATTGAAATGATTTGACTTCTCTAGCTCTCATCTTCTCATTCCACACTTTCTTCTTCATCTGGCAACAGAAGCGCTGATGCAGGGTACACACACACTTACTAGTACACAGCTTAAGAATATTATAGACTCGACAGGAAAATGATAAGCAGACAGTCATTCCTTTGCTGAGTACTTTTTGGCAATTTACCTTTGACTTGTCTATTTGCTACTCTGCTTTTGCTTTTCGTATTCTTACCTTCATTTCTCAGAAATGCTAAGTCAATATACTGCTTACTTTGCATGCCTACAATATTCATTCAGTCAAATATGACTTAGGTTTCTTAGCTCAAGTCAATTCCTTCTCATTTCACATTCAAGATATCACATGCAAACCACAGAAAATAAATGAGATGTGCCAGCACACAAGTTTAGCCCCTTTTCTCTTCATGCTAAGCAATGAAAAGGAGAAGATGCAGAGAGAGATCGTCGTAACCTTTTCATTTTCTCTTTCCTCTCTGCCATCTCTCTCAATATCAGATTTTCAGCTTCCTCCTATCATCATCTCCGCCGCATCCCCAGCAAACAAATAAATTATAAAGTATGCAAAGTACACCTTTTCTTTTTCCGTAGTAGTCTGTCCGTTCACATTAGCATTGCGCGTTTCAATCAAGTAAACTAGAGAGAGAGAGAAAAAAAAGATCAAGACGAGAGCATCTTCGTATTGCCTAGGCCAAAAATGATGAATCAAAATAAATGAAAATTCCAATGGATTCAGACAAGCTCATCGTCCGATCCCAACGAGTTTTTACATCAAAACCCAACCCAAACCACGCCAAGTCACCAAATTTAAGAGTTTAGAATACTGATTGTGAGCAGAGCGAAGAAGCAGATGAGAAGTTTTTTTTACCTCTCTTGTCATAAGTGAGAAAGGATTGTGCCAAAGATGACAAGCAGTCTAGCATAAAGTTGATTACCGCACTATTGCTTACCTTTGTCGTCGACTTGAGCAGTCCCAACTCCTTTATTAGTTAGCATGTTCACTTCTATATCTTGCAGCCAACAAAATTCATAAATTCTTTTCTCATGTAGGTGTCTATACATTCTTGTTTAATCTGGAGCCAAAGGTGAAAAGTGAAGAAAAGAAAAGGGGTATAGTCAAGTCAAAGGTGAGGTATCACAACCACTGCTTTTGCTATTTGCAATGATAAAGATGATAGACGGAAAAATCTTTTAAATTCTAATAGGATGAATGAGCCATTTCATCATCTCCCTTTCTTTCAATATTTATGGTGTAGAATGAACGAATTCATGTGAAAATTGTCATCGAGAAAGCTTCTTTCTGTCTGTGTCTTCTGTTTTTCTGCAGATGATATGCACTGAAGTAAGTACACAGCATAACATCACGTTCGTTTTTGGAGCTCGCACGTAGACTAACACTGATTGTGAATGAAAGAAACGACAAAGAAAAGTAATTTATTCATGAAATTTTCTTCGTGTGCGTGTGACTGATGACGAATCACTTTTTCGTCTCTTTTATGAATCCTGTTTTTTTCATTAGCACAAATACGCACACGCTCTTATCACGCACTATCTCTAGTCTACACTCTTGTTGATAGGCACACAAATTAATAATTACTTCGGTTGTAGTAGGACTCAATAATAAGCACAAAAAAAATCTCGAGTAATCAGGACAATGGTGATATTATTTATTTTGTGATTTGTTTTCGATATACGGAATCAAAGACATTTGTACTAACTAATATGCTCACACTATTTGTTTGTCTACCTACACCAACCACTGTATTCTTGTTCTGTAATAAACCTGACAATACAGGACATAGAAAACTTGCGACTAAGTAGCTTAATGTACAGTTTGAATGCCGTTTGTAGTTTTCCCAATAAAATATTTGGAATTCTAATCGCTTTTGGCGCTAAAATGGGCCAATTTTT
>JAQFZG010002780.1:0-15377 GCA_034695465.1 Entomobrya nicoleti | reverse complement strand
TTTTCATTTCACTCAAATAGCAACTCTCATACCACCACCGTCAAGATTATTACTCCAAGATATGTACTGCCACCACCACCGCCGTCCGTCCGACAGTGGACTCGACTCGTTGCCTATCAAAGAATAAATTTTCATGGTAAAAAATGACGTTCCTGTCAAGACTCCCAAAAAAATACTAGTCTCGCTTCACAGGATTGATTTAGCAAGGGATCTGCAATAAAAAATAGAAAATATTTTTTACTACGAAGAAGAAAGCTCACTCACTTCACTTACTCAACTTTTACTTGTTAAAAATATTTGTATAAAAATATTTCTCTCTCAATTGTGAAAGCTTTTAGTTCGTAAAAAAAGAAAGTCTGAACGAAGGTTTCCCAATCAATCAAATAACAATAGAGACTTTGTGTGTGTGGTCCGGTCTGGACTGGAGTCCTAGTCTGGTCCACTCTCTAGTCCAGTCCATAAGAAATAAATTGGTCTACAGGTTGGATTGCTACATTTTTTTGGTACAATCATCCATTTTTTTCTCTCTCCTTTTTTAGCTGCTTCCTGTCTGTGTGTGTGTTTGGTGCATATTTTCACCAAGATTATTATTACTTCACTTTACTTAACTGAAGTCTCTTTCAGAAAAATATATATGCGCACATGCCATGCCATACATGCCATCATGCAAGGTTTGATTTGATGATCAAGAAGGAAAAAAACTAGGCAGTCAGGCTTTTTACATCACGTCATTTTTTAAAGAGGAAAATCAAGGCCAGACGACAAGAAAGGAAGTAGGCTTCATTTTTATTTGGATAGATTATTGGAAATGTGTGTAATAAAAATATATACTTTTTATTTCTATATTACAACAATGTATACATATATTTATTGCGTGTGGGCACTCAATATTTTCTGGAAAGATGGATACTTTTTTTGGAGTAAAAAAAAGATTTAGTTTTTGTTGCTGTTACCCAGTTTTTTTAGAAGGTGGTGTTCAATAAAACGCCCATTAATTTTCATAATGCATTATTGACATTACGTGATTATTTTTATTTGGGAAGAAAATATATTTAATGTGGATTTTTATTAAACTACCGCTGTGCTGTGCTTAGAGCTTGTCCATTTTTAAGGGATAATGTATTGAAAAAATTTCAATTCAAAGTTCAATCAACCATTAATCTAGTTGACCATGAGAATGAGACGTAGATGACCAGTAGTGTAGTGAGTAGTGAGCCAAGCCACCCACACCTGCAGTTCTGTTTACATTACAAATCATCTCTCAACACAAACCGAAAAAAATTGTCTAAGAAAAGATTAAGTCAACTTGAAACTAATTTTTTGACAGAATCATAACATGTTTTGATACGTCGCATACGTTTGAAAACTGAAAAAAGAACATGCGACATAACATGTTATAAATTGTCATGTGTTTTGTGTTATGATTTTAAATGACAAAAGTTAAAGGTCCATTAACCTCTCTCTCTCATCTTACAAACCAAACCACAACAACAAACAATCATAACAATGAAATAAGCCAAACTAATGAATTTGTCAGTGGTCAGTGGCCAGTTTTGTCAGTGGTCAATGGTCAAAGCGATACAATGATATGAAAAGACTTGAAATGGACAATGGCTTATTTGCAAGATGTGCATTTGAAGTGCAGCAGCATTACTAATTATTCTAAAGATTCCAACAAAAATGAACACCATTTTGTTATTCTTGATGGTCTGCTAATGCGAAAATAATATTCTTGGTGGTCGGGAAATGGACAAAAGGTAGCAAGACGCATTTTTTCTCTCTCCAAATTCATTCAAGCGGTGATGCATCCTTTGTATTTGTGCATTTGATCAGCTTGTCAGTTTTCTTGTGTTCATTGAAAAGGCTTGTGCTACGTTTAAGAAAGGGTTTAATATGCATACGTTTTATGAATGAAAGAATAAAAGAGACACGCGGTCGTTGGTCACAGAAAGAAAAGATATTCATTTTTCTTTTAATTTTTTTGATAAAATTTTTTCACAAAAAAAAGAACACATGTTTCTTGTATTGTGATAATTTTTCAGAAAAAAAAGAAAGAAATGAAAAAATTTCTGAATGGGACAAAAAGACACATCATGTCATGCCATGTCACATTTTTACATTACTACAGTTCAGTGTAAAAGGTACGGTGGTGGTGGTACGTACAAAGGTTGCAGGTTGTTTCTTTTTCAATTTAACTAAACATGATAGAGTATGAAATGCTACTTTGTTTGTGGTTATGCTCTTGGTTCACTCACATCTTCATCTCCTTTTCTTTTTGAAAAAAATATGGAGATCTTGCTCAGCTCGTTTTTCTGAAGCTCTCAACTCTTTTAGGGACACAATGAAAGATTTATTGTTTGTGTGGGTTGTGTGGCATCATCATCTCTCCTTTAAAAGTAGGATGAACTTGAAATACTATACAAGTTTGTAGAAACGAATAAGAAGAGGAATGGGTTTTAAGAAGGAAGGTGCATCTCTCTCCACACAAATCTTTAAACGTTTGGACTGGTTGGATGGGTTGGATGTTGGGATCATGAAAATAAAACATGGAAAAACATAAACATACTTATATGAGTAGGATACCCTTATACACACTTAACATATTACTACTAAACCCCATAACCCAACAAAATATGAAGACAATTTATTTCAATTTTTTATTTTGCATCGTCCAAAAAAACAAATGCAAATGGGTTTACGTACGTGTATTGTTGGCAAGCAAGGTGTTTTCATTTTTCAAGAGTGTCATATTATCAAAAAAATACAAGAATATTCATATTTCCACTAGAATATACATAAAGTATATTGAAAACGCTTACCCTTTTTCTGATTTATCATAATAATTCATTTTTTTCTCTGTAGGAAAAAAAAGGAAAAGAATTTTACTCTTTCTTCTAGAATGCATACGTATGAAATTAGGTCAAAGAAAAAAAAGATAAGGTCAATTTTATTCATACCCAAAAATCGAACAAAGTGCACAAGGTGCTAAAATTGAGAAGATGATCACCTTAAGGAAGCTCATCTTCAAAAAAAGGAAATAAAGAAGAAAAGGTTGAAAAAAGGTTTAAGATAAGTAGTTGCAGGCTCTTCGAGTGCGATGCATGGATGCATGACAATAAATTTTTTGACAATCCTCTCAAACCAAGTCAGGCCAGGCCACACGACGACACACGCCAGCAGCAGGCGTACATGATGATCTTCATACAAACCTTCTCTAATACATTTTTTTTCTAGAAAATAAAAATGAAACTGAAACAAAAGTTTGTAAGAAAGGATGATGGTTTAAATGGAGGGAGCGCGCACTGCACACCTTTAAGTAAATCCATAATAATATTCTTCCGCCAACATAAAACGAAGAGAAATAATATGATCCTTTTGGGTAAACAAATGACTGGAAATCTGAAGAGGGTCTTATTTTTAAACCACTTTAACCACCATACTATATACCACCAACAACTAAACCACCGCAGCAGTGCTTAAAGATAAAGTAAAGTGAGTAAACAGAAAAAAATGAATTTGACAGATGATAGGGAAGAGGAAGTGTGCGGAAGTAAAAAAGGAGAATATGATATGAAGGTGAGGATGATGATGATGATGATGAGAAGATGAGCGAATGGTGGTTTTTTTCTTCTGAAGATGTGGATTGGATTCTACATTGATTTTTTTGTTTAAGGTAAAAAGGCATTGTGATTGTATGATGATTGTGTGTCTACATTTAATAAAAAAAATTGTCTACTTGAGATTGTCAGCGGAAGGAAAGATGATTTATGAGGGTGAGGAGTCTGTCTGTATGAATGTTTGTTTACGTGGATGTCGATGTATAAAAATGTGAATATGATTTATTTTGAAGATACTCAAAAAAGAATAGAGTTGATAGGCAAACAGCTCTTAAGTAAATAGGTTAAGAGGTTAAAGGTAAAAAAGAGTAAGAGTAAAAGTGGATAGGTTGGTTGTTTTTGTGAAAATCATAAAAAATGTACAAGGAATCAGCGTAAAGAAAGTCAAAATTAATCAGAAACAGTATTTTATTTGGGGGTGGGATGAGAAAATTAATTTAAACAATAAAGATGCTCGCAAAAATAATCAAATATTATGTTATGAAAATTATATGTATCATTTCGAACTTCAACAAAATTATTTTGACGTCGCGATATATAGTATTACATAAGAGGTTGTTTGAGCATTATATCTGATATTGTTGAAGAATCAATCTTACCTGAGTTGATTTGAAACAAAAAAGGCGCAAATTAGAAACAAATGGTTAACAACACACTCATATATTCAAAAAAAGATTTCATGTTTGTAATTAATATTTCGCCTTAAAAAAATCCGAAGATGACATTGTTGATAATACAGTTATGCACACACGTGCATATACACCAAATATAAAACTGTCCAATTCAAAAAATTGCTTTAAGGCAATCCAAATGTTAAAAGGTAAAACAAGTATATACACTTCCATTTTACCTCTACAATTTTTTTTAGATCAAAAACATCTGCCGCCACACTATACAATTTCCCTGTTCTCCCTTCTTCTCCCTTTAAAAAGATCCCTTGCACGAGATGTTCCGTCTGGACGGACAACATAGTACATACCTACATAACAGCGTACAGGACTTGCTGCAGGAAGAGCATTTTTGCTGACTTGATATTTTCACTGAGCGGAAGAAGGATTCGGTTGCAATGCAAAACACCTGCACAGGTTGGATTGGATGGTTGAACTGAAACTTAAAAATAGAATATGTTGCTCTTGCTCATATCCTAATCCCAACAGTGGACCTGCATACATTACAAAACCCATATTTTTATTCTTTCAACTCAATTGAATGTATTTTTACTTTGTATGCAGTTATGTGGAAGTCTTTTTAAACAGAATACCTTTAGCATCAAAACATCTGCATCAAAAAAAGTGACTCTGGTTCTCCTCTTCTCTGGTCTTTTTATTATAAAACGTGTTGCCTCACAAAAAAAGGAACCAATTCAATTGAATCGAATTCAGGTTGCTTGCAAGCTTGCTGTACTCACTCACTCGTGCTTTTGTTTATGTATTTTTGGATGAATGACAATAAAAATGCCCGCTTATTGCTTACCCTTCTTTTGGATGACATAACCTACCTTTTATTCCGTCCATCCCCAACTGATCCCCCCTTCAAAAATATAATAATAAAATGTGGTGTAAACTTGATGCTTGATATTTTCTGAATGAATCTGTGCAAGAGATATGGGATGTGTGTTGAATTTTAAATTCCACTTGCAAAATAGATAGGTTTGGTTTTGGTACTGTATGAAATATTATGTTTTTGTTGCTTCTGATCATCTAAACCTGAACCGAAGCGGGTGTTAGTTGATCTTGTTGATGATGCGATATATGCGATCGCGATGCAGAGGTATTTTCATTTCTGGTTTTGGAATATTTTGATGATGGGGTGCGTATTTTTGGATAGATGGATGGAGAGGGTGAGCGAATCCAACAGATGACGACGAAAAAAGGTCTTCTGGTTTGGTTGGATTTCAGCTTTGCATTTGAAATTCAAAAATTGTATTCAGATCACAATTGTCGGTATAATTTATACTACAGAAATGTAACCTTTTCATTTTGAGTATTTTTTTTTGCTGAAAATTGTTATTTATGCTGCCGGTGGTAAATAGAAAAAAAGATGAAGGAACGAGAACTCTTTTTGGTTTTTAAAAGTGCAACAATGACCATTCATACAAGTAGTAAGCGTGATGCATGCGGGATGCGGGTTGAACGTCGTCGACTCGACATCGACAATCGACATGTGCACACCTTTTGACTTGATTTTCGAATTCAATTTGAAAGATGAACCATCCGGGTAAAATTCAAAAAGAAAATCTCTTTTATTATTATGTAATGTTTTGTTCGTATCATCATCATCATCATAACAAAAGAAAAAAGGATAGAAAAATGACAATCGACATAACCATAAAAGAAAAGTAGATGTTTAAGGTTGGGGGGATCAGCAGAGCAAAAATATGCAACAGAATTTACTCAATTACTGATTGCATATGCAATCCACTAATTCTGATTTGAAGCTACTGCACTTATTTAAAAAAATGTAAGTGCATTTTTTCCAGGATTTTTAGGTTTCTGGATTAGGTGAGCAGATCAAGGTGGAAAGGATGTATAGTGCGTTGCGTTTGTGATATTGGTATTTTGTCTATATGCTTTTTGTAAAGTAACCCGTTTCTTTGTCGCGTACTTTTCTTTTCAATATATTTTGCACCTTGACACTACCCAAAAAATTACGTAAAGTTATGCCATGAATCTTAAATAATAAAGAGCTATTGTGATTATGTATTTGGGTTTGGGCTCTTGAATGAGTCATGATGATATGCAGAGGAAATGGTATTTGGATTTTGGAGGATCGTCTTCATAACAAAGTAACAGGAGACCAGAAGACCAGGTAGTCTGGAAGCCTTGAATAACAACTAGGTAATCATATCACATACCGTAATAACACCACGTAAAAGTGAAAATACCTTACGTTTTTGTTTGTTACGTGAAAAATAAGAGTAAAAGAATAAGAAAAAAGGGTAAAAAGAAGAGAGAACAATTTTCATTGTCAGCCTTCATATAGTTAAGAGCTAGTGCATAACAAAAGCTTTTTTATGTTTGAATATTATGAGAAGAGGTGATATCTGGAAGTAAAGCAGGTATGCAGTCGAAGTAAAGTAAGCAACAGAAGAATAATAGCTTTAAGGGATATACCTTTTTTACTTACGTAAGTAAACATTAAGCGGTGATTGGTGAAGTGATGATGATGATAATGATAAAACAGGCCTCGTAACAGATTGTTGTGGACTTTGAGTGCGGAACAGGAGCAGATGATATTTTTTCGGGGGAATTTATTGATTATTTACTTGATTTTTTTTGGGTAAAGGTTAAAGTAAAGTGATTTGGATGAAATGGATTTCATTTTTGTGGAAATGAAATAAATAAAAAAGAGTGATTTGGTTTAGAGGGAGAGAGAATAATGATAAATGGAAAATGTGTGCAGGAATCCCGAGAAAAAATGTACCCTTTTAAAAATTTATCAGAAAGTAACAAAGAAATTTAAGCCATCTGATTTGGTTTGATTGTGATTATTCACAGTTTGCTACCAAAAAAATCATTTATGTTGCAAAATACATTATTATATCGGCAAGGTGTGTGTGAAGCAGGATGCGTTTTCAAATTCAAAAAGAGTTGAGTTGAGACTTTCAATTTTAATAAAAACAATCTTTTAAACCAAAAAAAAATTAATTAAGTTTTCTGCTGATTTTATATTTTTTGCAGTTTTGTTTATACATGAATTAGGAGATGTCAGTTACAGCGTGCTCTGTACCATAGTACAAATATAAAACAAAGCTAAAACTATAATCAATTCAGAATGCTCCATATTTAATTAAATGTATAGTATAGTCTGTTATACGTAAAAAAATATTCCGGTCAATTCTTTATTCTAAAATCGTATGTCTTCAAAACGTTTATACTTTTCCACATCACCTTTTCACACAAAACCCATCTAAACGGCGGCACTGTAAAAGTATTTGATTTTGTTCATTATGTTAATGTTCATATTTCTTCTTCATGATATGATCACAAATTGCAATTTATTTTTTCTAATGATGATCTGTTATTGTTTCTCCCCCACCACAAACTACAAAGCATATTCTAAAAAATTACCTACCTAAAACACATGTCATAACTTCATACTCATCAATGATCATCATCAAAACATATTATGGGGGCAGACTCAGAGAACCCCCATCTATCCATATTCATATATCGCACATATCTCTCCTCTCCCCACATTTTTTATATCGATATTTGGACAAAACACGTCAAACTAAACGATAGACTAGATATTATGGCAAGCTGTTGCGTTTCCCTTCGTTAAATTAAAACCTATCAGTATATCTACTCATCAATGTACATAAAATGATATAAGAAAAAAAGAAACAATTTCTTTCCGGGATAAAAACAATATATTCCATTCTAGAATACACGACAACGATTATGATGACGATGACAGCATGTTTTTAATACACAACAAAGCAGAGAAACTCATTTTTCATATAGTTCCTCCATTTGGAGAGTTCCCAGGAGTATTTCAATTTCCACTGATTGTAATCAAGTTGCACTGTTGACGATGATGCTGGTTATCTCATTCATCCATGCTCTCATCCAATTATTTACCATACATATTTTGTATCGTCAGTGCATTGCATTTTTTTTTTTTGCAGTGCCAGCTTATTTCTTTTTTTATTATCTATTTTTTGATAATGATGATTCTTTGTAATTTATGTCCACGCACGTGAGAAAGTAGGGATGTGCAAGTTTTCACTAAAACATGCATATTATGTAGCATACATTATACATAGATAGCTTTGTATCTTGTCATCTGTTGAGCTTCATTAGTCACAAAGTCTCCCTATCTATTTTTAATACACTTGTAGCTTCCGGGTTTTTCAAAGTCTCCCAAACAAAAGGTAGCTACCAACCAAAAAACGTACCATAAATGAAAAAAATGACGGGTAGTATGATGATGTTTGCATTTTACGTAACATGTATAGTATGACTGAATTTGTGCCATATTGTTGATTATTGAATTTTAGGGTATCGTGGGAAGAATCTTCCATGGAAAAAAATCATTTACGCATATTGCACGTTATAAACCGGAAGTTGCATACCATACCAAATGTCATTTAGATATATACATTTATCATGTATGGATATTATATGTATGTAAGTGAGTGCCCTTTGTCGACTTGTTTTGCTATCAACTTAGTTACAAGTCATTTTTAATAGATGAGCTTTCGTGTGTCATGTTACTCTGAACTTTCTCATAACATCATTTATTTCGACTGTTTTAAAATAAGCATAGATGTAAAAGCAGTAAAAATGAAGATAAAACAACTTAGGGTTTCATTTAAATTTACCATTTTTTATCTAGCGTATTTAGTTCGTTTCTCAATATTTGATCAGATCATAACCAAACAAACTGGCTCGTCAAATCTACATGTAGACTAAATCTTTCCAAAACGAATGATTTTTAAAACGGCGTTTATTGTACAAATTCTGTTATAACATTTTTTTGTGAAGGACAACGACAATTAATGTGACATACACAAAACATGACCCAATGCCCTCCTAAATTTAAACTAGTTTTTATTTTTGTAAAACCAAAAAACACACACATGCACTTAGGAAGTGAAACTTGAGTACAAGTAAAGGGTTAAGGACATCGATAGATAGGCCAGGAGACACACTTTATCAATAAAGAAATACCTTTACCAATTTCAAGTCTGTTTTTGCTTATTCATGCATGCTTGACACAAATTTAACAATTCAAATGTACACGAGTCTCTCTTGTCCCAAAAAAGGTTCAAATATAAAGATGTACCCTTTGATATATCTACATATATACTTTGTAAAGTTCAACCCAGCAAACAACAATTTTTTTTCATTGTTCTAAAATTAGAACAGACCTACCCAAAAACACATGTTTACTTACCACCACTCTGTGTGTACCGCTGTACCGCGTTGCCTGCCTCACCGTTCCGTTACAAACATAACATGTTTTTCAACATCCCCAAAAACACAAGTCAAGTCTTTCAAGATAAGCGTTTGTTTCTGTTGCTGGATCTAAGTAGAGTGTACGCCTTACGCTAAACGCACGCCCTGAAGGCAAATGGGAAACACCTTGCTTGCGTCTCTCTCTCCCTATTAGTATGGCATGCTTTTAAACTTGAACAACAACACAAGTTTACCTTTTCTCGTTTCCTCATTTTCTTCATTCATATCACCTTTCTCAAAAAGTTTTCAACCCAGCCTTCTTGTAAACTACGTGTGTAAAAGTAAACCGTAAAAGAAAAACATTGACAATGAAATTTTCTGAAGGTTGGTCTGGTCTGCTGGTCTGCTCACTGTTTATCTATTTTTAAACACGGGAATGTCCACATATTGCGGTACTCCTTTATAATACCTTATTTTACAAAAAATGTTCTAAGAAAATGTGCGACATAACTTATTCGTCACAAGATACAAAAAAGGTTCGTAGGTAAATACAGGTTTCCCTTTAGTTTTTTTTTGATGATGACTGATCACAATGACAGCCTGCCTTTTTCCACCTTTCCTACGTTTCTCTTAGATAGGTATAAATGGAGACCTCAAAATTCTTAAAAGTTCTTTGGCCCCCTACTTTGCTTCCCTTATTAGTCATTACACCATGTTTAAGTGTAACTACCTTACAATTAGAAGAAGGACGGCTGCTGCTTCTGCTATTACTATATTTTTTGTGTTATGTCGTGAATAAAAGCATATTACCCGGAAACTAACACTTTTTTCTTTTTATTTCTGCGACAAATGCTGCTGTAGTGGTGGTGGTGGTGGTTTGGTTCTCCAGCAGAACGTAGTTAACCTTGAAGGTCACCATACATGACATGTAGTTAGTTATACATATATGCGTACTAAAATATAATGTACATATATACATAACCATTTATGTATCAGTATGAATTGTAGACATAATTTCCAGAATGGCCAAAATGAATGGAAATTTTACTTCCTTTTTTTGGTGTTCGAGAAGCATGGGCATTTATGTTGTGTATGTGTGAGTATACCTAAGAGAAACTATTTTATATGTCCACCTGTGAATAAAATAAAACGATATTTATTTTCGTTTTTTTCTTCTTGAAATTTGCGCAGGAGGTGGACTGGAGATGGTGGATGAGTAGAGTAAGTGAGCTGAAGCCAAATGATCTTCTCAGTTCAGTTCTTCACGGACAATTAGGCTCAGGTTAAATGACTTGAAAGGATATTTATGGGCACGCAGCCATTAATCTTCCTGTCCTAAACAATTTTTGTCTGGTGGATGTGTACTGCTGTGCTACCTATAATTTTAGCAGGAAAAATTGTGAAGATAGAAAAAACCGCAGAAAAAAAGGAAAAGTTTTTTCAAGAAGTTTTTTTTTGTATAAAAGTCTTGTGGAGTACTGAACTGAGAGAGAGATGAAGATGCGAAACCTGTTTATGATTTCTCGTTGCTTCTTATGGATCTTGGGATTTGGATGGGTTGGCTGCGTTTGGGTGGGTGCTCTAAATAAAGCATGTCTTCTCTTTGTGTGTCGTTTGTCAGTTGTCACGTGTGTATTTGAGCTTCTTTGTGGATGAGATGTATCGCCGCACACCGCCGACGCAAATAGCTTAGTGTCCTGCTGTTGTCCTGTCCACTTTCCATTTTTTTGTTGGAAAAACTGCCCTTGAACTTCAAATATTTAGTGAGATGATGAGCTATTAATAAGCAATTATGAACCATTTAACAAAAGGATTTAAATATGCGGTTGCGGGCTGCTTACTTTTGCTTGTGCCCTTCAAAAATAAACAAACAGACAAATCTTCACTTTCAGCTTGTCTTATTTTCTTCAAAAAAGCAAATGGCACCTGTGATATGACAAAAGTACGTAGGAAAAACCAACCAAAAATAACAAATTTGACTAGAAAACTATAACACTTACTTTTTCTTTCTCTCTCAGCTAACTGGCCAGGTGTCCACTTTCAATTTTTGTAAAAAGTATCAATATCACTTGTTAGACAATTTTCAGAAAAAACCGGAAATGAAGATGACCAACAGATATATCATAACGGAAACGTACACCTGTGACTACTATATATGTATATACTCATGTAAATGAGATCACTAAATAATGAATTTGAATGCTATATAATTTAATAATTTTTTAACAAGGAAGAATGTATATCACTAACAAGTGTACAAAAAGTATACATGTTACACTCATGTTCATTCCAATTTTTCAGGAAATAAAACAAGTGTCATATCATCAAAGGCGGAATTCCTTTCAATAAAAAAATTCTCTCTTTGAATATATATTTTTTTATTTGGAATGAATAAGTAGACAAAAAAGAAGCCTTTTAAATGACATGACATGATAATATCATCATCACCATACCGCACAGCTCAGATTAAAAATTCACAAGCTTATCAACAGCCAAGCCAGTTGTAAGAGTAGCAGCATGACAGGAAATGGATGCCTCTTTGGTTTCTCTCTCGTTGAGTTCTTTGCTCTTTCATTTTTTATGAAGTGAGCTTGCTATTTGCCATATACATACATAAGCCTACTTACTTACACACTTGCATGCTAATAATATGTAAAAACTTTAATGTCCTTTTTTTATTGACGGGAACCTGACCAGGTGCATGATCCATTCTGAAAAAAAAATCCATTGGATTTAAAAGAGACAAGCAGTAGTAGTGTTTCCGCTTGGAATGGAATGAAATAAGGTATAAGATACAAATGAATGGGTATTTTTTATCTACTTTTCTTTCATTCCCCTACCATAACCGCTCTACCATCATCACCACCCCCTCATCTCTTTTTTACAGACGTATAATATTTGACTGTCAATTATGTGGTGTGGTGGTGGTGGTACGGGATACTTTGTCTTTCAGAATTTTAGATGAACTTGAACTAGTAGGTAGGAAAACAGGTAGTGAGTGAGTGAGTGGTTTGGTGATGTGATGTTTGATGGATAAAAACAAAGAAGAATTAATAATGAACTGAATGAGCATTAATAACAAAGAGAACATCAAGTAGATTTTTTTATTGAACGAACGAAACGATTTTTTTTTTCGCTTCAGCTAAAATACTAGAGATAAATAGATAGATATGTAGTTAGATTGACATTTAATGTCCACATAGTATAATCAACAGGGATCAATTTGTCTTTCAACAGGAAATAAAATAGGAATGATGATGTGCTCGGTTTTTTTATTTGAGATGACCAACAAAAACCAAACCACATAGTTAAGCAGGAAAAGTAGTAAAACTTGACAGGTTATATCCAGAAGAAGAAAAAAAGCCTTATAATTTTTCAATATCATTTCCTTCCTTCCTTATATTTCCAGAGAAGCAGGTGAGTCACTAGTTCCTATAATAATCCTATGGATTTATATTGAGAAAAAAAAAATTCAATATTATCACCACTGCTATCATCACCACCACAAGTGCAATGTATGGCTTTGCGAAGAAAAGGAGTACTTGAGATTTTAATGAGGATTTTAAAACATTCCACGTACGCGAACGTCTCTAAAGAACAAGTTTATGAGAATCCCGGTAAAAAACTCAAGTTTCCCATGTTTTCCTATGAAATGCCTTGTAATATGAATGTATGTACATTCATTCAATGCTTTCATTTTTTTGCTGCGTTTGGCGATTTTTAACTAGCTCTTGTCTGACTGCTTATTATTATTATGCTTACGTTGCTCCTGCTGCTTCTTACACACTTGGCAGAGGATTATATTGTCTGGGTATGAAATAAAAAATAATACCCGGGTATTATACAAGAGTACCTACATACTACACACTTGTATGATACTGCTGCTGCTGCACCGTGTATGCTTTAATAAGGAAAAAAGCAATGTTCAGTTGAATGATGTCATTTGAACCGGATCAATGGGAAATACTGTAATATTCGTGTTGAGAGTGAATATAAGTGTTTGGCTGTGGTGATGATGGCTTGGTGAGAGCAAAAAAAATATCCTGATACAGCCACTTCAAAATCCTTATTAAGGCCTAACCACCATTGCACTACCACTAGCACGGCTGATGATGCAACCCTTTCAAGTACCTTTTTTATTTGAGAGGGGTTCTTTCATCCAATCCATCCTAGAAAAAATCATAGTGAGTTCTTAGGTTTTTTTGTGGGTGAATTCTCTTGTGCGAATTGGGAATCTCAGTAAAAAAATGCTGTTGCGCATTAAAAAAATAAATTTGCATGATATGATGACTAGTGACTAGCATGATGGCATATTATTTTTTCTATGAATCCAATAAATAAAATCCTATCCCTATTTTATTTTTATAAAGAAAAATATAAATGAACAAAAGAACAAACAATGCATAAAAATATCCGAGGTTGGGTTTTTTTTGGAATGAGTAGTTTGAAAAATAAATGATTTTTTTTTCTTTTAAAAAATAACTCGAGTGATTTTTATTGTGATTTTTGCTTTCACTCTAATAATTATACGTAATGACAAGCGTATCACTACTACCACTGCTGCTGCCACTTGAAGGAGTCAAGTCGTTTTTGGAGTGAGTGTATATGAAGCTGGGCTGTTGCATCTTTCGTTCCAGAATAAAAACCAAAGAGAAAAAATATTCATTATTTTGACATGGCCCTCCGGAAAAAAATATAAAAAGTCCGGAGGAGGAAATGAATTTTCGGGGATCGGTTTCGTTCAGAAAACGGGACACTCAGCCAAGTCAGCAGAGTTGCGGGCGGACATACAGTCCATTTACAAATTCCGTTTTTATTATTATTTTTTTCCTTTTCAGAAAGTCAATTCTCTTGCAGCAACAGTAGTTTTTATTACTATTTTGCTATTATTATTGTCGTTTTCCTGTATAAATGCATTAAAATACACATGGTATCCCAAAAAACCCACGATTCAATATTTCTTTTTAATATTTTTTTCTGCTATAATTTCATATGATACCATGTCATGTGAATAGATATGTATATGATCATCACTCGACACGGACGATTTACAACAAGGGCAGCATGTTGCTTGACAAAAAAATTGTCCAGAAGGAAAATAAAGGACTGCGTGTGTACTATGTATACTGTACTGTGATTTTGAAATTGAACTGGATGATGATACACCATCCACCATAAATAAACATGGTTTGTCTGTAACAGGCAGCCTGAGACTGAGTTGACTTGACATGAATGAGATGCGTCATGTGATATTAATTGCTAAATGGAAGAAGAAGAACCCATCAACCCATCATGCCATTTATTTTTGTCGGCCTTTTCGTTGTTTCGCCTAAAATGGGATATGATGATCATGATGACGATGACGATCCACAAAATACACACTTTGTACAAAAATAGAAATCACTTTTCCCCTTTCCCTTTTTTATTTGGGCGGCTCAAGGCACACCATCATCGTCATCATCATCAGCAGCAGCACCCGAGCATAGACCAAATCAGAAGGGAAGTGTGGCTTGACTTGACTTGAAATGTTTTTTGGACAAACACCAAAAAATCTCTTGTGGACTATCTATCCTGACCTATGACGATGATGGTAAACCAAACAAAACAACAAGTAAACAAAGTATACACAGGCATGCCATGCTCGTTGGTGTTGTTTTCCAGTTTGAATGACAAAATATAAATAAATCTCAACTCAACTCAGCAAGTTGCTCTCTCTCTATATCTATATGTGTGTTTATATAAGATTGTCCGTTACAAATAGAACTAGTACTGTAAGTATAATATAAAGAAGTACTTGAAGTATTTTTTACTGATTTTTAAGGTTCAGAAGTAAAAAAGTCAATTTTATTTTTTCGTC
>JAQFZG010002779.1:0-15381 GCA_034695465.1 Entomobrya nicoleti | reverse complement strand
CGACACATGGCTTCAAGGTGTTTATCTGTGTGGGCTGACATAATGCCCCAAAAAGTCATGCCCATTATAGCTAAACAAGTTGTTCCAAGACTGGATGCAGGGGAAAATGATGTCACTCGGCAAGGCGCTATTGAAGCTATTTGGTGTATTGTGGACCGTCTAGGACTAAATCTGCTTCCTTATATCGTTTTACTGGTTGTTCCTGTGTTAGGTAAGTCCGAGTTTTATGCACTAATATGGGGACCCAATATTTTTGCACTTAAATGTAGTTATTAATTTGGAATCTTAATTTATTTTAAAGGTCGGATGAGTGATCAAAATGACTCGGTCAGAATGCTGGCTTCACTGACATTTGCAACTTTAGTACGACTAATGCCTCTAGAAGGAGGCGTTCCGGATCCACCACATCTACCTGCCGAGCTTGTCAAGCAAAAAATAGAGCAACGACAATTTTTAGAGCAGTTGTTAGACCCTTCGAAAATTCCGGAATACACTGTCACCGTTCCAATTGAAGCTGAATTAAGACCGTACCAACAGGCAGGAATAAATTGGTTGGGCTTCTTGAATCGATTCAAGCTACATGGTATTCTCTGCGATGACATGGGTCTTGGTAAAACATTGCAAAGCATTTGTATTCTTGGAAGTGATCACCTAGAACGAGAGCAAAAATACAAGGTTTGTTATAAATGATCCAATGTTATATTGAAATGCTCGCATGAGCTGAATTTTACGGTCCATGGAGCAAAAACAACATTGAATTTATGGAATCGATTTGGATGCTTTTACATTTCAGACTGATAGCAGTCCAGACAGTAGTCCACTTCCATCTATTGTCATTTGCCCTCCTACACTGACTGGACATTGGGTATATGAAGTGGAAAAATTCATCTCTAGAGACTACCTCAACCCTTTACATTATCATGGTCCTCCTGTGGAAAGAAACAAATTGAAGCCAAAAGTTAAGAAACATAACCTGGTGGTCGCCTCATACGACATTGTCCGAAATGATATTGACTTTTTCTCGTCATTTCGATGGAATTATTGCATATTGGATGAAGGACATATAATAAAAAATGGGAAAACAAAAATTTCAAAGGCGATAAAGCAGCTAAAGGCAAACCATAGATTGATTCTGAGTGGTACTCCAATTCAAAATAACGTTCTTGAGTTATGGTCACTCTTTGACTTTCTCATGCCTGGATTTTTGGGAACCGAGAAACAGTTTTCAGCCAAGTTTGCGCGACCAATTTTGATGGCTAGGGATCCGAAGAGCTCACCCAAGGAACAGGAAGCAGGAGCATTGGCTATGGAGTCATTACATCGTCAAGCACTTCCATTCTTATTGCGGCGATTGAAAGAAGATGTTTTACAAGATTTGCCTCCAAAAATAACTCAAGATTACTATTGTGAATTGAGTACCATACAAGAGCAGTTGTATGAGGATTTCGCGAGAACCAAGTCTTGTCAATATTTACGAGAAAATTTCACTGCAGTGGATGATCCAACAAAACATTCGCATATTTTCCAGGTAAGAATTGCAGTCAAGTTTTCAATAATTTCATGCATTATTACTCATGGAATGCTGGACTGCACGTGTAATGATAATATGTTATATCTTTGTAGGCCCTTCAATATCTTCGTAAGGTTTGCAATCATCCCAAATTGGTTTTAACGCCTCAACATCCCAAATTCCAACAAATAACAACATATTTGTCAACGACGAAGTCGAGTTTGGATGACATTGGGCATAGTGCAAAATTACCTGCTTTGAAGTAAACGTTTATATTATTTACATTGTACATACAACTTTAAAACAAGACATGGTGGAAATTTATAACGCGGTTATATTTCTTTAGGCAACTTTTACTGGATTGTGGAATAGGGGTTAGTGATCCAAATAATTCGCTGGGAACCATTGAAGTTGTGAACCAACACAGGGCATTGATATTCTGTCAGCTTAAAGTTATGCTGGATATTTTGGAAAACGACCTATTCAGGTAAGTTATAAGCAACAAGAAAAGATAGTAAACATTACTGAAAAGAAAATGTTTAAATTAAAAAACTTATTTTATATTTTAGGAAGCACATGCCTTCTGTAACGTATTTGAGACTTGATGGCAGTGTTCCCGCTGGGCAAAGGCATTCCCTTGTAACACGATTTAATAATGACCCGTCTATTGATGTGTTACTGCTCACTACTCAAGTTGGTGGGTTGGGTCTTAATTTAACTGGAGCAGACACGGTGATATTTGTAGAACACGATTGGAATCCAATGAGAGATCTGCAGGCGATGGACCGTGCCCATCGTATTGGACAGAAAAAAGTTGTCAATGTTTATCGACTAATCACGCGTGGAACACTTGAGGAAAAAATCATGGGGTAAGTTAAGCATTTAATGACAAAGAATTTTTTAATTGAATACTCACACATGCACACGTTAAACTAATCGAATTGGGTCTAATATTACAGATTGCAAAAGTTCAAATTGATGACTGCAAACACGGTGATAAGCCAGGACAATGCATGTATAGAAACTATGCAGACAGATCAGGTAGGTTCAATTTCCTCCATTGTTCCATTTTGTTTTGTTTTGCATTTGTCTACAAAACTGAAGTATACTTTGCATGTTATTTTGCAGCTTTTGGATCTATTTGTCCTGCAAGATCAGAAGAATGACAGATATGAAAAGAAGGAAGATGTTGGAAGCATTGTTGGAGCGTATAAGAACGTGCTTGAAAATTTGCCTGAGCTTTGGGAAGATAAATTGTATGAAGAGGAGTATGATCTTTCTACTTTCATCAAGAATCTTGGCAAATGAATAGTTTCTCTGTTGATCAAATCTTTACATGAAACAATTTACATAAAGCATGACGCTCCAATTTTCATAGAATATTTTGATATTAATTGTAAAAGAAATAGATAATTGATATTTGGATTGATTATCGCATCGCGTAACAGTGATGAAACGTCGAGATTGCACTGTAGTCAACTTAAATGTAACTTTTTTTGTTACTGACTGATATATCCAATCTGGTTTTTCTATAGTTTTCATATAAATTAAACATTTAGTTCATATGAGACAAGCATAGCACTTTGTCTGCACGACTATAATAATTTTGGGACTGATTTTTCAGTGATACGAATATGTAGTGTAATTTAATTTTCATTTTGTTATAATTAATGTATTGTTCCTGTTGATTACTGCATAATACCTGTGTGTTCGGTTTTTGTTATTGAAGATCACAATGTATATTCAAAATATGGATGAAAGCTTTATTTTCGGTTATATAATGTTTGCTACCAACTTATTTATGGTGATGTAGGCTAGTTTAAGTTTCACTTCTGTGTAGTCATTCTTCATTATTTGCACCATAAATTGTATTACGAATAGAAAAATGGACAAGCATATTACACCTTCAACCTTTTTAAGCACAAGTATTACTCTGATACACGTATTAAAACAAGTATCCACGTTGGTGAAGTGAAAAGAATGTGAGGTGGCGATATTTTGAGTTTATCTCTTCTAACTGATTGCATTTCAATGAAAATATTCATGTATTCGCGACATACTTATGGAATTTAGCTTAATACTTCAAAAAGTTATTTATTTCACGGACTTGGTGTTCAGTAATAAATAAATTATTATTCCAAAATTTACTCAGTTTAATGTATGTACTCTTCATTATATTTTGTCTGTCATGAAAAATGAAAATGTCACAAGCACAAAATTTCTAATAAATTTTTTCGCACAAATCTTCATCGTTTTATTCATTTTGTATCATTAAATCCCATCAATATCTCACAAAGTTTAATATATTACAGCTATGAAGTATCGTATATACTCGTAATCTATTCGTTAATTATTACTTCATTTACAAATATAAATATAGATATTCAATGATATATACTATTTCGATTTTTGGTTTTTGATTTATAACTGCATGCAGGTGATCTTACATAAATCATCTCATATTATTTGCAATTAAATTAAACTATTTACTATAAACACGAAGAAATATTAATGCCATATTGTTGCTGAGTTCTAAAATTCGTTTTAATTTTTAACACATTAATTCAATTTTAAAATGGTTAATTATGCGGCAGAGATTTTGATTGCGGTTTGTAATACTAATTCATATATTGAGAAACGAAGACTGATATGAAATATTAATAATTAACAGCAGAACAAAAATATATTTAATAAATAAAGTGCATATTTAAAAAAAGAATACAAAACAATAAATAAACATACACCATAAGATAACAATGTATAAATCTTGAGAATACATCAGTCTAGAAATGTAGTAAATAGTCACAGAATTATTAAGTCTTTTACAAAAAAATTAAACCAAACTATTTAAGTATCATTAACACCTCAATTTATACGAGAGTACAAATAACACCAATTTTCATGTCTAGATTTACATTTAACGAATCAATGAGAATCGGAAATAAATATAGACAAAGAATACCAAAATAGAAAAAATATAAACTGATTACAAAGTTTGTTGTATAAGTTATAAGAATATTTTTGCACCGTTAATATACGTCGTCTATTGATAGGCAGGATATACTTTTTACCTTAATTCCATGAGTAAGACGGGTTAGCGTTTTGTTAAATGGTAACGTTTCTCACCTACTGGGGCTTTGTAAGCCGTTTTGCAGAGTCCACAAGAACGAACGAGCGATAAAAAACTTACAATAGAAAATTATAGTACTTAAGTAATTTTTTTACATATTAAACCATAACTCATGCAAGTGTTACATTTTTTATCCCGTACAATAAATTACACACAGCTACACATACCGTAGTTTTAAGACGAAACTTTTGACTAGATTTTCATTTAAATTAACATCATACATCGTGATCATAATACATCTATACATCTACAACTGTTTTAAATCCTCTGGAAAGAGGTTATTAGGACGTGTTGAAACTGATTTAATATTTTCTAATGATCTATTACATTATAATACACTCAGCATGTTTTAAGTTTATCGATAATGAATGGACATTGACAAAATGGCGAAATCTTGACTGGGGAAGTAAATACACACTAGTTTTTTAGAACTCAAAAGCATTAGCATTATAACTTCTTTTTTTCATAAGTTGTCATTGCAGGTACTACCGTTTAAGTACATTTCCCCAAAAAGAACGTTCGTGATTTGCTTTTCTTGATAATAGCCTACATTTTTTAGAATTAGTATTTATATGTACATTATTTCTGTTTAAATTTAATTACCCCTAGCCTGTCGGGCCATTTTCTTAAGCAAGACTGAACAAAAAAGTTAAAATCATTAAATTTCAATGAACATGAACACTCAATAGCTTCTTTTCTCTTACTTGACTAAATAATCATTACTTTAGCTTCACTCAAAACGACTCTCTTTAACTTAGAATTATATTATCTTCTTGCTAGATCCGACATTTTTAATATTCCAACTTTTACTGCAAAAAGTCGGCTTACTGATTTTTTAACCAAATATGTAAATAAAGTTAGTAATTATTTTTTAAACATAATGAAGATCTAACTCCAGCAGTTTTTCTATATATGTACATTGTTTGCATTGATGACGCATTGCGTTTTCTTATAGTATTAAAGTAGAATAGTTAGACATTTGCTATATGTATTTTATACATGACGAAAAACAATAGTACCATACTGAAACCTGCCTATTTTAATCAGCTACATGCCAAAATGTCATCTTAACTTAAAGTTTTCAAAAAATGAGACCAGAGATTTCTATTTTGCAATACTCAAAACGAATAATGAGAATAGCTATTCTACTTATTGTTCTTATTGTTTCCTGCTTGTCATCTTGTTATATGACAATATCAACCTGTACCGAAACTGAAATGTATAATTCATAATATGTTTCGATTTAAATGTTACAGACTTGTCCTGATGACGAAAGAGCTCAAAATTGCAAACCATAATTATAGGTTTTTTGAAATATTAGCCTAATAACATGATTTAAAATATTACTTTTCATAAGAACATTCGTCTCGGGTGTTATCCGTTTTCCAACAAGCATCATCTCTTGTAGAAAAAGTGAGAGTGTCCTGCCTAACCATAATTCATATTATAAATTGATTTAAACCTTGACAGAAATCCCTGTGGTATACATACAAAGTTTACAAATCACGATTATGAGAATGTTTTTGGCACATTTGTGTTAACTTTTTTTAGGTAGCCCTTTTACTCAATAAAATCATTTGAATTGTACCCATTTAGTCCAGATGCCGTAGATCAAGCAGCCCTTATCAATCTGATAGAAAGAGGAGAACTGGATGGCTTGTTTTTTTTATGCAACTCTGTTCCGATATTTACGTCTTGTGTCGTTGTGCCACCTTGCCCCAAACCTGGATTTGCTTTGAACTTCTGCATTGTTTGCATCTTTCCAACTGCGTTCGCAGTTTATTTTGTGACTTTGAATGCAAATATTGCAAACAAATTGCCATTTTTGTCAAGAAAGAAGCATTAACTTTCACTTGAACATATTCCTTTGCTTGGGTTTGGATCGCTTTTAGGCATTTGTCCTAATTTCGTAATGCGTCTTTTTTGGACTTCTCCTTTTCCCTGAAAGGCCTAGACTGCTTTAGTTTTGTTGGACATGCATCATGTAGTTATTTTTTCAGCATCCGAATGGAAGAGAAGACAGCATTTTTGTTGTTGACTACCGCTATAAAAAATACGACTGAACTGGCTGAAGGGCTAGTATGTGTGCATGATGGAAAAACTTTGAATAGTGATTTTGACTTTTTTTTACACATAATTCAGTTGCATGCAAGGAAGGCAGACTTGACTTTTTGGCTTGACTTGACGTTTCATTTAATGTATATGTATGAAAAATTCAACGCATATATTTTCTCCAGAAGGCATGCTGTTTTTTGGTGGGGCACAGTTCTGCCAGTTATACGGAGAACGCTCATGTTTCAAAATCCAATGAAAAGTGTACAGTAGAACTTATGTAAACACATCAAAATAGTTTATACGCTCAATGTAGAATCCTGCTCTCTGCTGTTTTGATGAATTATAAAGTAATATATTGCATCATCATCATCCTCGTCATGATGATCAAGCTTTTTTCGTTTTTTTTTCTTGAATTATTATTGAAAATGTATACCCTAAGAGCTACTACTGTATCTTATGATGGGGAAATTTCTCAGGGATTTCCACAAACTCGCTCGGAATCATCTCCGGATATACTGGGTGGAAAACGTTGAAAAGGATGGCGAAAAGTGTACAAGCAGCGTAGACTCCTAGTGCGAGCCACCACATTAACTGTTCTCGAAGCTTTTGCTCAAAGTTTTTCAATACCAGAAGTCCAATGGTTAGACCTGCCAGAGCTCCTGTCAAGTGTGCCACATACGAGACTGGAGGAACCGAGCCTTCAATCAGCGCTGGTGATGCTGCATAACGGTCGTATATGGCAAACCCGACGTCTACACTTGCTGTAAATTAAAGAAAAGGAAATTGTTATAGACTTTTATAAAAAAAACACAGACTGCACATCAGTTCATATTTTTCAATTGACATGTAAAAGACTACTTAATTAAAAGTGTCTTGAAGCAAAAAATATATACTTTTAATCATCAATATATACTTTATAAAATACTTAAAGCTTTTATATGAAAATTAAATCAATTTATATAATTTGCCTTCTTACCAATAAGAAACACCCCCAAAAGTCGAACAAGGCCAAACTCCATGTTATTATAGTTGAGGAGAACGTTAGCCAAGTGTGCAGCAAGTAGAGCGTACACTCCACCAGACGCTCCAACCAAGTAGACATCCGGGTCAAACACGGATGTCCCCAGAGATCCTGCCAATACTCCAGCCATGTACACACAGCCAATTCTCAATGAACCATGAACCATCTCCAGAGGAAGTCCGACAAGGAGCTGGACCAGCAAATTGAACATCAGGTGAACCCATCTATACACACGAAATAAGCAAAAAAAGGAAATCAGTGAAAGTGAAAACCATTTACTATATTTTTTGCTGCATTTCAACAAATCAAATTGCTATCCCGTTCCAGTGATATATTGTCTAGTAGACACTAAGGTACCTTGTGGTGATACCAAGTTACAGAGTAATCATAAAAGAGAGAAAAGTGTATATGCTTTGTAACAATTACAGAGAAATCTAACTATGGTTTGCCGCTTTATGGTCCGTAGAAACTGCTCTGTAATATAAGCATACAATGTCCACCCACATAACACAACAACAGTAGCACAGTGTGTGGCATCACTTGAATCTCTGGGTGACAGGATAAAAAATTGAACTCACTTTTATTTTCCCTACAACACCAAGTAATATCAAGTGAAAATGATCGAGTTCAAATTCACCCAAGCATATACACATCATATATACAAAGATGCAAGTCTGGAAAGCGAAGAAAGTGGCTTGAATGATTGCAAAATTATATGGACAGCAGCAGGTCACATACTCATTCTAGGTTCTCATTTCGCTAGAATATTTTCCAAATTAAGGCCTCAGAGAGAGAGAGAGAGAGAAGGAGAAGACCAAAGCGCTATATAAACGATACCCTTGCCACGGAGTGTAACAAATTCTTTCTGAGAAATGAAAAATGTCCATAACTTTCTCACTCTCTTTTTCCTTTCCAAGATGGCAAAGACAAGACACCTTTTCCCATGAATTAAGACGATTTATCTCACTCACTCATTCCTTTTAAAGTTCTCGCTATTCCTCTGTTATACTTTCCCTCTTTGTTCGTCTCCTTCTATTTTACTGCTAAACCCATCTCAATTGCAGTTGACTGGTTTTTTAACTGGGTTAGTTAAAAAATAAAACAACACATATATGTGTAAAAGGAAGTAAAAAAACTTGTGAAAGGGGCAAAAGGATCAGAATTTAGCATGATCCTAGATAGGTATTTAAACAGTTCAGGTCTACTTTTCATGCAACAATACCACTTTATTATTGCTCACACTCTTTGGGGTTAAAAGGTTTTCTCCATTCTTTGCTCTTTACGTTTACAGTAGACAGCAATTTTAGCATAAGCATTTTCACACTCCCAAGGGAAGAGTTTTCCATATTGTTGAAAGTTAACTTGGTGAAATTTCTTTTCTCCTGTATCATTCACCAAGAACGTAATTGGTGATACACTGTTACGCTTTAGTGTCTCTGCATCAAGTAACATCAGTAGAAACATCTTGTGAGTACAAAGTAAAATTACATTTATACTTCACTTCTTTATTTCTTTCCCTTTCCTGCTCTCTTTGTTTAAAACAAAACAAGACAACAAATATGTATTTGAATTTTCCTTATTATTATTATCCTTTCTCTAAAAGAAGGAGAGAAAATGTAAAAGTGAAGAAAAGTGTGCCCCGTCCAACAAAATGCTTCATTCCATGAACCAGTAAAATTCACGAGCAGTAGAGTATGAGAAGATGGAAAGGAAAAACTTTTCCGTCTTTTTGAAAAGGCTTTAAGGCTGTACACCACCGTAGCTCACTCACACATTGTATATCCGTAACATTGCATTCAGCCCGACTAACCGTAAGATAAATATCAACATTATGAATCTTTTTCCCGTCTGCGTTTTTTACTAAGCTGTTTTCTAGAGTTTGGGATATTATGTGCGTGTATTGTACATTGTACATTATATGTGTATGCTACATGCTAGGGAAGCGGGTATTGTTGAATATACGAGAAACGGAAACCGCTCTTTTTTGTTAAACCCTTATCGACTTTTCAATTTGTTCCGTATCACTGACTCTACAGTAATCTATTTTATCTTTTCTGCTTTTCGATCACGATTAAATTGAAAGGGAGCAGTACGCGTAAACCCTTTCGACTTCATGTTTAAGTCTGTTTTTCATGAGAGAGAACTATTTATCGCTTTTATCCATTTTCATTTCTCGACTGCATCGGGTTTTCTATTAATGAAATCATCTTTATTTGTACAATGTACGTCTTTGGAATTGTTCTTTTTTCCGTATTATGCAAAAAAAGAAGAATTTTCTGAAGGATGAAAGATTAAATTGAAAACATTTGCAAAGTATTTATGTTTACCTATTTGCAGTGCAGTGCAGGCAACTTTGGATTGAGACTTATGACTTGGTATCATATTTCTTTCCGTTATCATAAAACATAAGTGTAATATTACTTCAAGTTGTAAAAAGAAAATGAAATAGATTTCCAGAAAAAGGATTTTCATTTAGAAATACGAGAGAAAATTTTGTGAAGAAAAAACAAACTGTATCAATAGTCTTCACAGAGAACATTGACAAAACAAATACAATTTTGAAAAGTAGATTGAACAAGGAATTGTTTTTGTTTATTAAATCCGCTGGATCTCTAAATGACACACTTTGTCAATATCCCTTTCCTAAACATTCATTCTTCTCTGTCTGTGGTTTGGTCTGTTTGTCAATTTATCCTGGATGTCGAGTTTGACAGATACTCGTGTGTGTGTTTGCGACAAGAAGCTTACAGTTGTAGTAGTGAAGTAATGTAACAGAGTATTAACTACTTGAGATTGGGGATAAAAAGTAACATAAATGAACAGTGCAGGAAGTAGGAAAAAGGGAAAGAAGAAAAAAATAGAAAACGAAGTCGAAGGAGAAAGTGGCTTTCTAGTTCCCGTCTTTGACTCACTTTACTAAGGTTTATTTACAGCATCATTACAACCATTACAAGGGGAAAATCCTCGTTTTCTACCATGTATTTAGAATGTACGTATGTTTCTTTTGACAAAAATAACTATAAGTTAACATACCATAGGTAATGTAAAATATATACCATACGTACATCAAATTAGTGAAGTAACGTGCGTAATAGTTCACATAGTTGTTGTTGAGATAGATGCATTGCAGGAGAAAAAGTGCGTGTATTTTTCCTATGTACATTATTTTCGTACATGTTTCAAAACAAAATAGTTGATTCTTTCAATGCATGATGTACACAGAATATTTTCTTTTGACAGGGTATCAGTTTCCTTTTGCACTTTGTTTGATCCTAGAAAAGCTTTGGCTCAAAAACCATCTTAGTTTTCTGCGTCTCTTTTGTACGCAAAATTCATCTTCTTTTTCTTTGCCCTTTTTCTTTTCTCGACGACCGACGAAGTACAGGATGGACTGAGAAAGGCAGCTACCATTGACGTAAGTTAAGTAAATGTGGCTTTAGAAAAAAATGTTTGCCCTTTCAAAGTCACCGGATGCTACTTTCACCGTCAAGATGTTTTGTGCGTATACATCCTAAATCCGCTCTTCTCTGTTCCTTTTTGTGTCTCGTTGCCATCGTTTAAATCCTTTTTAAGGCATCTTGAATGAAAAGTGTAACTGGCTTTCCCTTTTCATTTCGATTCACTCACATTCAAGTGATAGCATATTAAATACGGTGAGCTAACTACATATCACAATAATATAATTCATTCATGATAACGTATATGTACTAGTAAATATAAAGCAGCTATGAAAAAAAACTCAAAGTCAAGCAATGACGATAGAGAGCAAGAAGACATTTTTTTTGAGCTGGTAAAAATGTAGGTTTTATCATGCTTTCCAGCTTTTTTATAGAGTGACTAGCATCAAAGCAGAAGGGATAAAGGGTGCAGGAAGCACCTGCCAAAAATCTAGCCAATTCTATACGAAAAGGAAACCGGCCTTTTATATTACGTTACGTTAAAGTCAATCCCTTCTTATTTTTTTCATTCACTTGCCCCCTTTCACGACACACAAACAAGACAAACGGGAAATCCTCTTGTAACTTTTTTTACTGACTGACTGGCTTATGTTGAACTTTTTTATGATATGAACTGTTCTCTTCCGTTTCAAAGTACATAATACTATCTGTTTACCCATATAACGCAACCAAAACAGGTTTCCGGTGGTATATGGCACCACCAAAAATCACCAACATTATCATCATCATCAGGATAGGTTATGGTAAATAACGAACCAGAATTAAAGCCTGCAGCGGCTTATTTAAGAAAACTGGGATTGAACAAGTGTTTAAATTGTAATTCGATCTAGATTACAATCTCTGCCAAAAGACGTATGCATTGTTATTATTTTAAAGATGAAAATCACAGTAATCCCAAAAACAATCTTACTCTCACCGGTGAAAAAAGCTGTACCATTATATTTTTATCTTTTGCATTTTCATTCATTTTCCACATTTTAAATGTTTGTCCATTTTGAATAATGGCTAATTTGTTTATGGACATACACACTTGTTTGTTTTAAGAAACTCCACTTTTTTTCTTATAAGTGAATAGAAAGTCAAATAATCATTGTTGCAAACAAACGGTCAGGATGGTCACGATTCAGCCAGATAATTTATTTCATGCAGTTAAAAACTCTAATAAATTTATTCTTCCTCCTCCACAAGATACTAAACAACGGTATACATGAGTTAATATGATAGTTGCATCCCATTAACTTGTTCATAGATGAAAATGCATACTCGCTATAGAAAACACGGTTTATGTCGTTTTTTCCATTCTCTAAATGGGCACCGTCACCAGTTGCAAATTAATATTCAAAATTGACTTGTCGAATCATGTTGTGTATATCCACGTTTTTTTATCTTTGTAGGTTAATGATCACGCTGATTACAAGCTCAAGTTTTGGTGCTTACTCGGTTTCAGGTAGAAGAACACACAACATATTTAATAGAACGCTTCAAAGCTTCATTGTTGTTGATAAAAACAATGAGTACACCTTTTCAAAATCACACTGCATTATAAATTTTATATTGGTTTAGAAATTGACAAGCATATAATATGAGTGCTGTGTATGTTTGCATACATTACAAGGCACATCAAAAATTCGAGAAATCTGAAAATAAGGGTAATTGAAAGTCAGACTATTCTGTTGAACATAATATATACTATTTTACTTATTCCACTTCCAAAAACGGGAGCGCACAAACGATCCGAATATAAATGGTTGTTATACTGTACTGTATTATATGAACTCATTTGATAAAATGCAATCCGTTCAAGTCACAAGTGGTTGTATGTTTGTATATTATTTTGTTCATTATCATTCCATCAGATATAAATGTGTGCCTATAATATAATACACCATCTTCTATATAACAACTTTGTTATACCAAAAGCAATAAATTTTCAGAAATAAAGTAATTGACTGGCCAAACTTGGTCATCCCTTCATCCGTCGGTTAGCTAATATAACATAACAATGGAAAGGGAAATATCTTGGTGTGTGCAAAAAATTCATGAATATTGTACCTATTTAGAAAAAAAGACAAGTTGAAAGAAAAAATACTGGGAAAGTTCGACACATTATACCTACCATGTGTATGTACTTACGACCAAATAGCAGAGGACATTACTACTAAACAAAGTATACTTGCTCAAAGTGACAGGGAAGTAAGCAGACAGAAAGTAAGTGGGAAGAAGAATATTATTACTAGACAGACAATGAGGTTAACATTGAACATGAATTTGAGTCGAGTCTGTCTTCTTAAAATGTATGCAATCATTTATTTTATTTTTTCAAAATCTCCTTACAAAGTCGTAGGGATTTTCGTATTTCAAACAATTTCTAGTGAAACAATGTTGTTGACTTTGCACTACGCAAAACATGATTGCTTCCATTCCAACCTTTGCTTCTTTACAATCGCAATTTTTTTTGCAAGACGCAGTAATATGAATGGAGAAATATGGAGGCATGCTCAGCGATCTAAACAAACCAGTGTAATGTAATTACATTACCATATACATTTTTTTCCTTTTCACTGATAACATGATGATATGATGTGAACGTCTTGAACATGCTGGCTTCTCCCTCATCCAAAATCCATACAAACCAACCACCATTATAATCCATATTATGATGAGTTTTTAAAGAATGATCAAATCAGGACGATGGATGGACAGACAAGTGCAAAAGAATGAAAATGGAAAATGAGTATTATATCAGCATACGAAAAAAATGACAGTAGTAGTAACATTTAAACCGATATGGATGTCCCACACAGACGTGAGTTCTTTTTGACAGATTTATGACTTTTGAAGATGTCTATTAAGAGAATAAAGTGTGGTAGCAAAGAAGCAAAATGGCATTGCACTCCAAGCTAAACCATCTTTCTCCACACCAACAGATGTCTTGTCTTTTCATCAGCGTTTTTGCTTGTCCATCTCCTTTTTTGCCTTTTATAATAATGTAATAATACAATGTATGTCCAAAAGTAAAAGGTGGACTATCTATGTTACGTTTTGTATTGTATGTAAAAATATTATTATCTTGAGAAAAAGTGTGCATTTGATGATTACGGCATTATATTACGATATTTTATACTGATATACTTGTTTGTAAAGGCACTTTACTTTTTAATACACATGGGAAAATGGAGTAAAGTCAAGAAAAGGAGTAAAAATTATTTTAATTTTTTAAGAAAAAGAAAAAAACAAGCGCATTTCTTACCCAGCATGAAGTACCATGTAGAAAAGAAATCTCCAAACTTCTTGGCGTTTGTCAGGTCGGTACACAAAGGGCGAGTCCATTGGAAGCGGTCCTGAACTTGAGATCTCCCCGTGCCAGACGGTATAGTATGTGAAAAATCCAAGCTGTTTTAGTAAAACGTAAAGATTTTATTGGACAAGGATTTCGAGTTGAAGAAAATCCCAGTTTAGTTCAGCAAGGTACAGATGTTCCATTATTATTGGGTTAAGAAATCACGACGTCATTAACGATGATCCGAATATAGTGTCGATTAACACACGATGATAAACCGGTCATGGAACAAGGCAGAAGTAAACATGAAAAGGAGAAAAAACAATAAAATGATTCATTAAAATTACATTAACAATAACTTTATTTACCACCCTCCACAAACTCCTTAAAACGTTTTATGTAGGTGTGTATATTATGTCCAACTAAAGTATATACTAAATATACAAAACTATATTATGAACTGGGTGTATACGTATGCTTGTGTTTGTATGTTGAATACAATCTTTTAAACCCCAAACGTTTAATGAATTCAAAATGTCTCTAGTTCTTTTGGTGTCTGGGTGGTTTGTGGCAGCGGAAAGACAGGATTAAACACTTTGATTTTCCGTATCTGGACATCTTTTATGTTTTACCGAAGCGAGTTACTTTTACTTACAGAAATAAGACTTTTATTTTTACGCGTGCTGAAATGAAATGATAATTAAAGCAAACAATAGTATGGCTACACAAGATATGAGATCGTTTGAATTTAAAGAGGATGGATGTTAAGCAATTATGTATAGCTGAGAAAAATTTAGCATTAAAGATGGGGAAATCAGGTGCATTTGTATGCACATCTCAGAATTGAAAGAATGTGTTTTAGAAAATCTAAATCATTTGTAGTTTTCGAAGACGTTTTTCGTAAGCGAAGATGAAATAGAAAGTAAA
>JAQFZG010002778.1:0-15388 GCA_034695465.1 Entomobrya nicoleti | reverse complement strand
TTACATTGACATTATCAAAATACACTTTGCTACAATAAATAGGAACATACATCCATAATTTTGTCGACTCACACCAAAAAAGAAAATAAGGAAAATAAGCATTTTATTTTCATGTGCATAAAATTTGGGGATTTTTAGACAAAAACTCATTTGTTTATTTTTTGCTATAAATTTGTATAAATAGAATGGCTGTTTATGTTATGTATTTATTTATACAAAAAATAAATAAAATTGGCCATTTAGAAAAAATCGATTGGGACGGAAAAAAATATAGACTGGTTGAGAAAGTAAGCAGGGATTTTTTTTCTTCCTATTTTCACTTTCGCTCTCAATTTCATTCGAGGTTTTTTTTTCTAGCAGTCTATTTTGAATTTGGATTGAGGAAAATATAAGAGGACAGTGAGTGACTTTGTTGTCCAAGTTGACTCATGATATTTCCTCGGAGAGGGAGTCACAGTGAAATAGAGAGTGAGAGAGTAGAGCATCAAGCCTGTGAGGCTATAATCCGATTCCATTCTAAAGACGACGACGACGATGATGCGAATTTATATACAATTTTTTTTTCTTCTAGTCGGTCGGTCGGTCTTAGTTGAGTTTGTAGGGAAAAAAGAAAGGAAGGAAGGAGAGAAAAGTAAGAAAAGAGCATTTTCTTGCTTGCTTCCACCACCGACTACCGACCGTGTAGAGCGTCTATTACTCTACCATGTGATCTTAGAAGGATCTCTAGAATATAAGCTTTGCTCTCTCCAACTGACTGAGTCTCTCTTTCTCTTTTACTTGCTTCTTATTCCCTTTCCAATTTCAAGGATTAGCAAGCAACAAGAAGAATAAAAAGGAGAAGAATACAAAAAAAATCCTATTGGTTTGGTAGACTTTATTTCTCTTATTTTGCTTGCGTTATTCTTTCCGCTGTAGTGCGGCATGATGGCAAACACTAAATGTAATACGTAAGTAACTACGTCCACTATGCTTTTTCTTCAAAGTCGTTTCAAGAAAAAAAAAATATAATAGTAAAATAGTATATTATATTAATGCTGCTATTGTATAAAAAAAGGCACGACTTTCTACTACATAACATGACGGACTAGCCAGTCTTTTGAAAATAAAAAGGAAAAAAGAAGGAAATTTGGTCAAGCGTGGAAAGTGCTTGTTGGACTTGTGATGATGGTATTTGGTATGAATGAAGACGCATGAATGAATTGAACATAATTTGCTGACATTTGAACGCTACTCCCCAGCAACAGTAATTGAAAATTGGTATGGTGGTTCTCAGACTTAACAATTTTTTTTTGAAACTGTGAAAGTTCAAAATTTTGAATTAAATTTGAATTCAAAAACAATTCAAATATTAGTTAGTTTTTTTTCTTTGTAGCGCATTGGCAAAAAAAACTGAAATATTTGTGTTTAAATTTTTTTACAATCTGCGTATGATTTACACTAGTTTCAAACATGTAGGATCATAATTTTTCTACAAAATCCCTACCATCAAACCACCCGAGTGAATATATACTCGTTTATATTTTACCTGAAAGTTAGAAAAAAATGTCGGTGGGCGTATTAAATGTACAAAAAAAAATTGAGTGAGTTGAGTGAGTACTCCGCGCTATTATTAGTATTAATGGCAACAGCCCTGGCAAAATAAAGTATATCACAAAAAGAGAAAAATGATATAACCATGTTTTTATTATAAACTCAAAGCCAAAGCTTGTGAGTCGAGTTGAAGCGGAGAAAGAGAAGAAAAAAAAGGTAAAATGCGTGAGTGTCCATAATAATAGGTGTGTTTCTTCAAAAAAAAAAATAGAGTCTGTATATTTCTTCATGACTTCCGAACCTAGGCTCTGGCTATGGCTTTCATGCCGTGCAAATAAAATTACTTTGTAACTTTTTTTTGCGCTTACAGGCAAAAATGGACGACGTCATTGCTACATACATACGTACTATACACACACACACGTCTCTCACTTTTTTTTTTTCCTTCTCCTTCTTTATTCATTCGATGCGATGAAGAGAAGGAATTGAAACTGGAAAAGCGAAAAATAACTGGCGTTCAAGCAGAAAAAATCGCCGAGCAAATGTATTTTTTTTTTCTTGAACAGATCTGAATTCAAAAGGTGTGCTACTGTTAAGTTGAGTTGAGGGAGTAGCATATCATAATACGTTATCTGTGTTCAATTTTTTCCCCTATCTATCTATCCATCCAACCCACACAACAGCCCAGTTGAGTCAGTACCTGGTTTTCTCACCTTACCTTCTTCTTATATATTTATTTTTCTCTTTTGGCTTGTAAGAAGACTGCAATGATATTTTCCCAAAGCGCCTTTCTCAATTTCTTGCGCTTTGCACTTGTTCTCTCAATCTGCTTGTAAGTCAGTACAGCGTTATATGATGATGACGATGATCATCATCATGAGCATGATCATTGGTATGGCATAGCATGGCGTCATGTTCATATTTTGCCATTTTTTTTCCTATACTCACGGAAAATTGGGGAAAGAGCTTGCTAAAAAAAGCAAGAGAGAAAAGGTAAATGGAGCATCTCTTTCATCATCATCGTGATCACTTGAGCCTTTCAAAAAATAAGAAGAAAAGGTGGCTGGTTGGCTTATTTGGAAAGGAGCTCACATATTACCCAGCTCCAATTCAAGCTTACACACACACACACACAAAAAGTGTGTTGAACATTATGAAGAAAGAGATCAACTTTATATATTTCTCTACTCTTATCACACCATTGCTAAAGTTGAGTTTTTTCCTCGTCATTCAGTCACATCACATCTCATCATCATCATCTTCCTCACAGCCACCTATCTTTTTTTGCTTCTTTTTTTCCCCGTTTGGAAGAGAAAATGCAGGGTAACATTAACATGTGCACTTATTTGGTAGCTTTGTATATGGATATCTTTCTCTCTCTCTCTCTCAACCCTTTTTTTATAGTTGCAGTGCAGTAGTAATTCAAAACTTGGTACACATTTTGTTTCAGTGTCTCTCCTCAGAGGACAAGTAAAAGTGTCAACAAGGCTATATAGTTGCAATGAAAACATGAACAAACGCAATCTGGTCCAGTGTTCCAGAAAAAATATCTATAAGAGTTGATCATCATCTTGTTTCATCATGTCATGTTCAATAAAAATGGCAGCAGAGTGGAACAGTCTGGCGACCACTGCTGCAAAACAAAGCCATATTTTTCGTTTTTTTTTGGAGACGTGCATACAGATTGACTCAAAATAAAGTATAGAGTTTCACTCAAGAGAGAGATCCCCTCTTCTCTTCGTCAACTTATTTTTGCCACACACACACGATCCTAATAAACCCTACAAATTTCTCTGCTGCTAGCATAATAATAATAATGTGTAGAAACGAATTACCGGAATGTGGGCATTTTATTTTCTGAAGACGACGGGGGATACACTAATGTGCAGTCTTGCATCTGCTCCTTTGGCTTACATTAACTTTATGTACATATATGTATGTATCTACTCCCCCACACACACACACATGCATAAATGTATAATATGCTTTTTATGATCCTTTCCATTTAAGGATGCATTTTTTTGCTCTTTCTTTTAAAACAATTTTTTTGACTCTTTTCTTTCAACAGCCAACACTTTAGAAAATCATTTTACGGTTTTTCTTTTAAAACATTTTCTTGTTCTAAAAACGAAGTGAGGAATTTTAAGTGCCTCTTTTGTCTGTCTCTCTGGCTGTATGAAAAAAATGAAATGGAGAAGTGGGTTCTTATCCAATAAGTTTGTCTGCAGTTAAAAAATAAATATACCATTGACATTTTGGCTATCACTTGTACTTTTTTTTCTCTTCTTCTTCTCCGTGTGAACATAACAGCTTAGCTAAATAAGATGACTAGCTCAATATCAATGCCAACAACACCAAAGGAAGAAGGAGGAAAAGAACCAACAAGATCATTGATTATGACAAAGTCTGAAAATCGATTTGCTTCAAGGGCTTTACATGATCATGTCAACAATTTATCAGTTTACAGGGTTTTTTCTCAGTGCATTAGAAAGAGAGAGGCGAGACTCATCTTCTCAACAAAAGCTTCTTTTTTCAAGTGTTTTCTTTTTATTTTCATTCGTGTGAAGAAGAAGACGAAGAAGAAGCAGAAGTGACGAAAGACGGAAAAAAAATTCCTTCCTTTTTCCTGGCTTCTTCTTGTTGAACTTTGTCTTGTTATTTTATTTTCTTCACGGGAAGAAAGGGAGATGAAGGAGAAGGCCAAAAGAGAGGAGTCCCTTCAACAAGACTTGAACACTCAAAACCATTCCATCTCCTCCTCCACCGCCGCCACCACCACCACCTCTCTCAAAATCTAAAATGCTAACACAATGCCAACAAGAAGGCTTTTTGCTCCCATTTACTATATTTGTACTGTACAAACATACAATATAGATACATTACACAACTCACATATAAAATATATATACCAATGAAAATTGGTTTTATAGGTTGACTTGTTGGGTTGGGTTAGTAACTCTTCACTTTTTCATCTTACTTTTTTTGGAAAAAAATGTAAAGTGTGTACATCCACTACTCGTCTGCAGACAGATAGACCTACTCTCTCTCACTTTTTTTTCCTTTTGAGAAAGGATAGATTGTTGTTGTTGTTAACAGCTCTATCTATCATCCACCTCTGTTTACATAAGGATTTTTTTTGCCTAAAAAAATCATCCATACAACAAGCTACTCTACTTTTCACACACACAACCATACAACATACAACCACTCTGTCTATCTGTTTGTGAGACTCGGCTCTCTTTTTCTCAGAGAAATAGAGAGATGAGAGGAGATGTACAAGTGTAATATCCAAAAAGAGAGAGACAAGCAGATAGATATCCTTTTTGCCTTTTGTTTATGTTTCCTTCTCTCTTTTAAAGTGCATGAAAAAAAGAAGGAAAGAAGAGATTGATGCATCTTTTTTTTCAAAAGCGCTGAGTCAGCTGAGTTGAGTACCAGAAAAAAATTTATAAAATAAAAAGGAAGATGTGAAATATGGTGGAGAGGAGAAAAGAGTAAACAAATATTGGTATATAGATTTTAATGGCATGTTAGAATGTATGCATATCGACCATATAGTAAAAACCGTCATCGTCATCATCGTATAAGAAACCAAAGTCAAGACAAGTCAAGTGAGAGTTTTATATATTTTTGGGGGGGAACTGGTGGACATGGGAACTGTAGACTGTGGTACGGGTTTATTTTCTTGTTCAATACAAATATTTTATGTTCATTCTGTTAATTCAGTGCAGACCAGCAGAGCTAGAAAAAGAGAAGGAAAGAAAATTATAGCAATTGGATACAGGAATCCATTTCTCTCTATATACTTTGGTCTGTATCCAATTTAAGCTGATAAGCAGTTTAAGTAGTAAAAGCTTCCTTGTCCTTCTTTGCCAACCCGCTATTTATTTCCAGAGATCGACTCCGACTTTTTCCAGAGAATGCTTTTAAGTAAATAAATGATAATTACGAAAGAGAGAGAGAGAGAGTATCCATTATATTTTTTGTCTCCAAATGTCCCATCTTATTTTTATTTTTGTCCTGAAATAAATACGTACGTAGAAAACAACACAAAACAAGCATGTACAAATGTCACCCTGAAAAATCTCTAAATTTTTGGACAATGGAAAAGACTTCATTTTTACCAAGGAATGGTTTTGGTTTGTGTTTGGTTGGGTCAGTTCACTTGCTTATCTAATCTCTCTCTCTCTCAGGTTTACTCTCACTCTGTCTGATTACTCGTCTTTTTTTCCTCTGTGTGGGTTTTTGTTTACTTTGGAAATGAGGAGATGGCTGGTTTACTGTTTGGTTTGGTGAATGGCATCATGGTTCTCTCATTTTTCCGCGTAGGTCACGTTTCATTTGCTTCACTTATTTTTTTCTCCCACAATCTCCTCAACATACTCTCTCTTCCTCTGCGCACACAATTCATCTCATCTGTGAATGAGTTTGTACTTGGCTACGTTACGTCTCCCTGTGAATGAAACGTGAAGGCAACAAAAAGTATAAACTAAGCTTGTTCGAGAATTTGGTGTGACTTCTGTGCATGTACAAGTCTGCTGTATTTATTGGAGCCTCCATTTACCCTGGTTGACTTTACGTTAGGAAAACGAAAAGGAACGTGAAAATGGAACGTGATTATTTATTTATTTTTTAAAACGATTCATTTTGGGGATGTAGCGTACTTGCACTTGTTCTGTTCTCTTATATTTAAAGAGGAGTCAAGTATAAAATGCTGTAATGCCTGTCTATCTGTCCATCCAAGAAGAAAATGCAATTTATTATGTGTGGGTGGATGGCTAAAGCTTTTGTATGTGATGTGTACAGATTCACTGGAGAAAAAAAAACCTGGTGGGCTACTTGTATATAAGAGTAAAACACACGGTAGAATAATTGATAACGGAGGGAAAGAGGCTGGCTGGCTGGTCTGACTGGCTAAGTAAATGAATGCAAGTGCGTCAGTCTAACTGTGATGCTGAGGAAGAAGTGGGCTCATTGTTGCCAATCGGCTCTTCCAGATAATAATATGGGCTTGAGAACTGAGAGAACATTTTAAAATCTTTTGCATGGACGAGTGAATGTCCCACGAGCAATTTTACAAAGCAGATAATAGCAGGCAGAAAAGTACCTCACTACACAGTACTACCTTCGCAGAGATAATTTTACTAAAAAGTCGGCCGCCTATGGTATGCCGTGTACTCTTTTGTCTTGTCTTCATCTGGTGGACTTTTGCTTTCAAGGCTCAACCCGAAAAAGAAGGACAAAATGAGTTCTGGGAAGACGGAGAAGAATTAGGAAATGAAAACAAAAGGCTAAAAGCTCTCTTGCTTTTCAATCCGATTCCGAGTCTCTTTCTCAGCGACAAAAATTGGATGGATGGATGGAGTAGACAAAGTGGAGAGAGAGAAAGAAAGAGAGAGAGAGATTACTTTCTGTGTAGGTGAAAGATGGAAAAGCAGACGGAAAAGTATATACAAGTGGGAGTAGGTGTGCTAGCCCATTAGATAAAATAAACATTGATGAAAAGAAAAAATAAATATATAGAGGAGACCCGCTGATCATTCGGTTTTTCAGGACTAAATATTATGGAGGTTGTGTTGTATGTAGTTGCAAGACATGTAAACAAAAATATATATAAATATACTGAGATTTGTTAGTTGTTTTATTTTTTTGGAGACCTTACTTGACCTATCTTACCTTTTTACCGCAGTTTACATCATCATCATAATGTGAGCATGTATATACACTTGGCTGATGTGCTACTATTGTAGTTGTTGTTGCGGTTCCTGTTTGGAATGATGATGACGATGTGAGTTGGGATGTTGAGGCGGTGGTGGTGGTGGAGATGATGGTGGACTCTGTAGTGTGCTTGTACTTTCCTCCTCTCTCAAACTTTTTGAGTCTTGAGAAGAAGAAAAAAAATATAGGAAGGTAAGTTGGTTGCACAGGGGTTTTTGGTGTATGCCCGTGTCTGGGAGTCAAGTCACATCATCACTCCTCTTTTTTCCTGTTGTGATGATAATGATGATGATGGCGATGCTTATGCTCCCTATTTTGGATTTTATTCATTCATCATTCATTCACCTAATAATTATACTGACTTGACGAGTACTACTGAGTTTGGGTTTTGGTTTTAGAGCTACCAACCAACCAACACCACTAAACAAGGCCACACTCAACCCATCACCGTCAACCACTGCCACTACATTACAGCCTCAGCCTCACATACTTTTTCCCTCTGTTTCACCTTTACCTTTTTCAAAATCTCTCTTCTTGTTTTCCTCGTTCTCATTCCACTTTTCTCTCTCTCTCTCTATCTTTCTCACTCAGCTCTGTGATTACTGTGGCCAGCCATATAAGCATGCATAAAAGCCCACAAAAGTAGTGGTGAACTATGGAAAGTTTAAGAAGAAGCAAAAAAGAATACATGTTATTATTATTACTACTAGTTGGTTAGCACTTGGAACTCTCGGGGCCTCGTTATGTGCGTATTTTTTAGTCTGGAGCTTTTGTGAAGTGATGATAAATGAATCTATAATGCATGCCATCATTATTATGGGTGGTGCTCTCTCTCTCTTGCTATTCTCCTCTGCTCTAGTATTCATTGTTACCTTCCTTTTCTCAACTCAAACTCACCTCACCTCTCATCATCATCTCCTTTCGGCTTATAACAGCTTCTACTACTGAAAGCTAAACAATGTATATAGTGTATATGCATAGATAGCTCTTACTAATCCAATGTATTTTTAGTGTGTACGCCTTGCAATCACGCTACTTAAGTAGAAAAGGAGCTGGAAAGAGAGAGAGAGAGAGATGGTGAAGCAAGGCAACTTTTAGTGTTATCGCTGTAGGGCAATAGATCGATGAGAATGAGGGAGAGAATTAACTACACACTTTACTTTACACACACAGCCTACCAAGTCTCCTTTTGGAGTTTTCGGACTGCTACTCTCTCTCTCTCACTCTCCTTGTTAAACACATACGCTACTTTTCTTATTCTCAAAATTCTCTCGCCCTTTTCCTTATAATTTTACTTTTTTCTTGGAAAAGTTCAAGAAGAAGAAGAAGAAACAACTGCATTGCCTAAGCAAGTGGAAGGAAAAAGGGAGAAGTAACCGTGATGGAAAATGCACTTTTTAGCTAGTTGGTTGGTTAGTTAGTTACACTTTATGTTGCCAATGATGAATATGACGATGATGATGATGAAGGAGAAAATGGGGGTCTTTTGGTGGGAGCATAGATACAAGAAGGAGAAGGAGAGAAAGAGAGAATTAAGTGATCAAATTTCGACAAATAGCAAAAACTGTTGCCCAATTACAAGCATTTGCTTTTACGCAGCAAGAGCAAGTCTTCTTCTTTGGGGTCTCTCTCTCTGAGAAAAGATGGAGAGAATGAGATGGAGAAGCCAAGAGAAACTATGGTGAAGAGGGAGACACACTCAAGTAGAGCTTCAGGGGAATAAAGGAGGAAACTGGCCAAGAAAAATACGAGATGGGAATTTTATGCGATGATGATGATCAAATGATACTTTTTTCTTTTGATATAAAATTATATAATAATAGGCGTATATACATGTACATACACATAGATGTATAATGATAATAATTGCAAATAGAAGTGTGTGTGTGTGTTCTGTTCGGGGAAGAATTAATCGAGGCGCTCACACACACACACGAAAAGGAAAAGAAGTCAACTTTTCCCTGTGCTTTTTCATTATGTCGCTTGCTTTGTGCGTATATTTCTCAAAAAGGATTTTCTCTGAGAAGTTTAATAAACATTTGACATATATCACAAAAAGAGGCCCTGTTACTGTTACAGAGACAGTTTTAGCGCACTACATCAAGTGAGTGGTGGTGGTGGAGGAGGAGGAAATTTGTGGTAGTGCATGACATGCATGTAGTGGACAGATGATGGACGTAGGCAGTCAAGTCAAGTGACATGAAGAAATTTTGAGCGAGTTGTAAAACAAGCATGTAAAAAATACTTAAAAGAGAGAGGGAGAGCAACGAACGTTCTCTTTCGGAAACGACAAATGGATTTTCTACTTTTTACTATTATTCTTGGCCTCTTGTATATTTTAAGTACTGCTGCTAGTAATGATGATGAAGAAATAAATTGGTTTACTTAAGTCAAGTCAAGTCAAGTCACCAGGCTAAAGTATTTTACTATTAAACTACAACCGCTATCAGCGAAAAAAGTTGTAAACCCTTTTTACTTACACTAAAATCTTTACCTTTTCTAAGGCGTTAGTGTTTAATTAAAAGGGTTTTTAGGACAAGGAGTACAAAAAGTTATCAAAGGAAAAAAAAACACGGTGATAATTAAATGAAATGGATGATAAGAAAAAGAAATGAATATCCCATTAAGAGAGGTGTATACACTTATCTGAGTATTTAAAGTGGCAAAATGATAAGAAAAAATGAAATAAAAAGTAAAATTCGTTTCCACCTGAAAACTAAGCTGTTATGTTAGGTGACATGGGTGATTAGACTGCTGCTTTTGCTGTTTGTGTGTAAATGTTTTTTTTTCAACGCATAATCGACATACAAACAAAGAAACTAAGTGTAAGGATCTATCTGATGGTGTGTGTGTGTGAGTGATTGGATCTGATGAGGATAAATATTTTGGAGGATTAGTGAAGAAAAGCAGAAGACCTTGGCATCAATCCCTTTAGGATTGGATTCATTATCCACACAGCTTAGTGAACAGCTCAAAAGGAAACTGAAAAAAACGTTGAGCCTTAAAAAACAAATTGTTCAATTCATTTTGAAAAAAAACTATTCAATTTCCTCTTCTTCTTGTTCCACTTTTATTTTGTATTCCTTCTGGTCTACCTATTCATCATCCAGGAATGTTGGCCATTGAAATATGTGTAATGATTATGATCACGTTATATTTATTGATGTGATGACGATATTATGATGATGATCATCATCATCATCGATGGTCGTAGTGAGTATGCATATTTATTATTATTTTAGTGTGTGTTTACTACAGAGAATAGTAGAGAATAGAGAAGTCGGATCTGATAATCCTTAAACAGATTTTGTTGAAGGTGGTCCTCTGGCCTAGGCCTGGCCTAGTCTTTACAGCAGAAAGGAATTCATCAGCTAAATCATCTTGATGATGATGACGATGATCGACAAGAGGAATTCTCATCATGCTCACCATACTCATCTATCTATCTCCAGAAAGAACCACCATCACACACACACCATCGCATTGCCATATTATCTACTAAACCACAATTGATTTCTTTACACGTTTTTTGGAGCACTGCTGTGCGAGTGAGGAGTGAGCGAGCTGTATGACATGACGATGCGGATTACTTTTGGGTGCTTCTTTTCATTCCATTACAAATTGATTTTCACCCAACGAAATGCAATGCATTTTGTTGTTTGGCTTGGTTTGAAATGGAATGATGGAGGGAGAGAGAGTCTGATAGATGGGTGCATTCTTTCCTTTCTTTTCCACTCTCCACTACTCCTTTGATCGAACAACATACATTTCTGCTGCTCTCCTTTCTCATTCCACCTCCCTTCCTCCTTTTCCTCCATTTCATCTTCTCTCACACAACTACTAAATAGATAGAAAAGAAGCAAATATAAAAAAATATCAGCCTTTCATATTTTCTTTTTTTATGATGATGTTCGCCTACTACCCATTATCATCATCATCGTCCTCATAACTTTACTCACAAGTCCCATCATTGCATTTTGAGGCAGCAGCAGGAGTAGCGGTAGCAAACAAGCTGGAAATAGAGAAAAAAAAAGAGCAGGCATTTCTTCAAGTATTGATTCCTCATTGCCTCCATTTCTTTTCCTTCCTATCATCATCATCGTCATTCCCATTCTCATCATCATTTCCAATCGATATTATCGATACCGTTTTTTTTCTCCTTGTCCGTCCAAACCAGCCTGCCAACCAAACAAAACGGCCAACTTTATAGTGCAAATAATACAAGTAAAAAAAGTATAATATCATATTTGATGACGACGATGAAGATGAAGCGGTAGAGATGACTATGATTGGAAATTTGATAAGGAAAGAATAATAAGCTTGTGTGTTTTTTTTCTTGATGCTGCTGTTCTCGGTTCTGTTCTGTTTCCAGCTGCATTGCTTACTCTACTATATATATTGCCATTGATGATGACGATGATGCATTAAAGTAGCAAACAGGAAAAGACTAGACAGCAAAAGTATTTTTTTCGTCTTGAACAGCAACAGCAGCACAAGTAACTAGATTTTAGAAAGGAAATTGAAAAAAAGAAGAAGAAGCAGAAGACGACGACTTGAAAGCAGAAAATGAAATCTATCTATCGTCGCAGTCACTCCATAAAAATGCATGGATTTATATTCTCCCGTTTTATTTTTTTCTCTCTTATTTCCCATCTCTCTTTCTTGTAGAAAAAAAGAGGAAGGGGAGAGAAATGTATATACATTTTTTGAAAACCTTGGCTCTTCCCCTCTCTCTCTCACTTTTTTTTCCTGGCAGTTATATTACTTGATATTTTTTTTCTCAATGAATCTCACTGCAGAAAAAAAATACACGCATAATATACTTTTTTTGGCTGCTGTTGCCATGATAAAAGATGATTTTAAAATACATTCAAATATCTATACACACATACAAGCTAGTATAAATACACACACACTTGCATGCATGCATAATTTTTGAAAAGCTGGCTGTCTTGAACAAGAATAAGGAGAAATGAATGCTATTCAATTTGGATTAAGCTTTTATTCTCTCCTCTTTCCAATTGCAAGTGTACTTGCATTTACATTTGCTCCCATACATATAATATACATACATAATCACAATCAGCAACACAACCACACATTCACATCCACATCCACCTCCACCACCTCTTATACTCGAGAAAGGATTTTCCGCCGGAGTAGCTGCGGTGGTGGTATGACATGGCCAAATGGATTCATTCTGTCGTCATCTCATGATTCTCATGATGTTCCTTCGTCTTATGCCTCTCTCCATCTATTTCTCTTGATGATGATGACGATGACTATGATGGGATGGCATTCCTTCAAAACTCTCTTTTACTTTTCTCCCAAAAAACTCAAGTCGGCATCGGCATCAGTGCAGTGTGCAAGGAGAAGGGAAATGCTTACGTTTTTATTGTTATTATTATTCCTTTCCCACACACAGCACACAAAACCTGTACTCTCTCTATGGCCATTGAGTACACAGGGAGATTTTCCTCAAGATGTAATGTAGTTTTGTGTTATTTGCATATGATGAGATGATGATGCTGCTACAGAGATACGGTAAAGACAAGGAGTGCCCCTTTTTCCATGCATGCCTACGCACACTTTGCCTACATATTTTATATATGATCGCGTCTAACTTGCTAAAGTAAGAAAAGAAAGGAAGATACGGACATACGCTATACGAAGAAAAGAAAGATCCCATCTGTTTCCAGTCGTCTCCTCCAACAAGAAGAACAACAACACCATCACCTCCTCCACCATCACCACCACCGCCATTGAAGATAGGCCAAGAAAAGCAGTGTGGAAGTAGTGATGTTATTATAATTGCTACATGCATTACACATATTGTCTGCCTTGAAGACAAAAAGTGGTGGTATTTATGCGTGTGCGTTTTCCTTCCTTCCTTCTCCAAACTCAACTCCTTTTCTCCTTTTTGCCATTTGTTCTTTGGTATGGCAGCAAAATAAAAAAATTGAATGTAAAGCAAAGGAGGAAAAAGGAAGAATGGTAGAAATTGTAGGCCATAAAAGGAAAATGACGATGACGATGGTTGGTTGGTTGGTGCTCCAGAATAAAGATAAATACCGGCATAAAGTCTGTGTACACACACACCGTACACACATATATGGCAAAAAAACATACGTATACGTACGTACATTTCTCATCATCTCATCTCTATTTTGTATCCAATCCACCCACCCATAATAATATGAGAAGGAGAAGAAGCTAAAGAATAAGAATATTGTTTTTGTGCTGATGTTCGAAATACATAATCCTCATCCGCTGCTCATTCTATTGTATTTTCGACAACGTTTTGTTTTGTTTGTTTGTTTGTACGTTTTCATTTTGTCCTCCTCCATACACCACCAAACAAAACAACACATGTAACAGAGAGAGAGAAAGAGGAGCAGATGAGTAGTGAGCAGAGAGCAAAAAGAAAATTTACATGTTATTATAGTCTACATCCTAGTCTCTCTTTCTGAATTGAGTTCAATAATTTTCCTGTGCTGCATGCATTACATACTTCTGTAGCTACACTTTTCATTGGAAAATGGAAATACACGAGGACAAAATCTTGTGCTTCTGTTATTATTATTAATATTTTTTTTACTGCTGGGTTTATGTAGTTAGTTGTAGATGGATGGATGGAGTGATAGCATGCAAGAATAATCTCGGTTGTTTCCAAGACCACCACTATAAGCATCTTGATATTACTTTTTGGGTGGTTCTTTGGAGATGTAATATAGCATGCCAGGTGGATAGGCACTAGACCAAACCAAACCAAACCAGCATCAATACAGTACCCAGTCCTTCTTTTTTTTACTACTTCTACAGCTCATGATGCTACTATGCCTTTATGTCAAAATATTATTCAAATTCAAAATTTATTCCTTCTTTGTGTGGATGGAGATGATAGGGAAGCAGCAGGCAAGGCAAGGCTAATCTACATAATGAAAACAATACTGGTCGGGTTTTGAGCTACGCTAGACTGGAGACCATTATATGGGTGTGTTGGCTGTGTGTGTGCCTAGTTATGTAAGTAGGTACCTCTCTCTCGAGCTCATTCTGTTGAACATTGAAAATGGTGCATTATAATATTAGGATGATGACACGAGAAGAAACAAAAGGAGAAGCGGAAATACTCTCTGTAAATAGAGAGATGAATAGAAAATAGAACAGGTTTTTGTCGGATGAAGGTAGTAAAGAATGATGATTGGTAGGAGAGATGATGATGAGTAGGAGAAATTTTGGGGAAATCATTGAAATGAACACATCTATTTTTTTTATTTGTCGCCAAGATTATTAGCAGTGGAGTAAATAGTGATGAGAATATGAGAGCTAAATTATTCCATCATCATCTATCTTTCCTTTTGGCTTTTCGTCTCCAAAATCACAAATAGACAATCTATCTCCATAATTCTTCTTCTTCTTCAAACTCTCTCTCTAGCCATTTTAGTTATCTTGAAAATATGGTGTGGTTTAGCTTTAGTAGAAATATATCAGTATTAAAATTAGTTGCTCATGCGAAATAAGTCTTTTAAAACTTTGTGTATTTTAATCGGATGGATAAAACGAGAGAGAGAGAGATACACAAGTGTACACACAAAAAAAGGGTTTGGTTGGATTTCCATTCTGCTGCTTATTTTCATCATAGCTCCAAGCGAAAACATCACAGCAAATATATAAGAAGGAGTTTTAGAAATAGTAGAAACGACAACGATGAAGTTGGGTATTAAAATACTTTATATATACGTTTTTCTCAAGCTTAGCTCAGCACCAGATCACCACTAGTAGCAAACTGGATTTTCACTAATATTATCGTCATCATACTCATCATCATCATTTCATGTATAGATTATTATGCAGGCAATATATTTTATAGCTTGTACACATATATCTTGTATAAACATCATGAAAAGACAGAAAAAAAATTGTATACAGCAGAAGCTCTGAAGATGGTGAAGGAGGAAATGGCTTATCACAAGGTGCTATCTCAAGTTGCCAGTTTAGTTTTGAAGAGAGAGAACTCATGTACAGATGTACACATTACATAAATATAAATACTTATTATGGAGGATGCATGCGTAATGTGTATACTAATATAATATGTGTGTATGCTGCTGGTATGATGATGATGGTGGTGGTGGTGGTG
>JAQFZG010002777.1:0-15393 GCA_034695465.1 Entomobrya nicoleti | reverse complement strand
ATTTTGCTGCTTGATCACAAATATTATTTTGAATTAGTGCGTTTGCTTTTTGCGTTCCCTCACATCATTAGTCAATTATATACGTTCCCTTATAATCACAGAAGAGTAACAGTTGCATTTTTCAGTAACAAAGTTATGAGCTTTACCATTATTTATTGCTGACAAAAAATGCATATAATATGGAGCAAGAACATAAACCTACTTAATGGAGATAACGGCAAAATATTATTTTATAGCAAAACTAAACTAACAAACAATCAAATTAAATTATTGCATTATGTTTTCTTTCATTTGTATTTAATTTCTTATGTTCTTCATTAAAAATGGAGTTTCAATTGGCAAGCAGAGCAGCATTTTTACCGAGGATAAAAAAATACTCATTTAGTTCGACAATTTCAGTACTAACAAAAATGGTAATCTAATGCACAAGTGGAAATTATTAATTCAAGCTTGAATTTTTATGGAAAAGATTCAAATCCCTTAAATAATTAAAAAAGCATCTCTCCGCCACTTTCATTTTTAACCTTGCACTTACACTCTAATCTGTACTCTGTAATCATTAATCACACACACGTTTATACGTATATATTCACGAACGTACTTCATTTACATCGTGATTTCAAAGAAGTAACGTATTCTATTTGCTATCTCTGTATCCTCCGTAATATTTCAAGAAAGTAAAGTGTGCTTATATTTTTTGCACTGTTTAGCCAAAATGTTATGTAAAATCCGTTGTAAAAAATACTCCGACAATTGAGCATTTCAATAACACCCCCTTTTGCCAATCCGTTAATCATTTACACGCCTGGCTGCTGACACAACATTTGGGTTGAGTATTCGCGTGGGAGTAGAAGCTAACTAACTAAACATCCAACTATCTAATTATATAGCATTGGGATACAAAATATTCAAATGGGAGTTAAATAAGTTTGGTATTAAGAAATTGTTTTACTCCCCAAACATGAAAAATACAAAAAGCTATGTAATTTATGTGTAAATTCTCAAAAAATTGTTGTATGTTGCGAGTGTTTAATGTGAATCCATCTTGTAATATGACTAATTACGGGGCATTCTCTTAACATAACTATACAATTATAAAGTCTCCCACTATTATGCATGACTAACGGTAAATTGCAGTTCAGAACCAAAAATGTTAGAAGTGCAAATATGTAGAGTACTTATAATAAATACTAATATTTAAATTTAAATTATCTAACAATGGAATTTTTTGTCTGACTCCTTTACTATTTTAAGACAAGTGAATATGCATGTATTTGTTATGTGAAAATTGATCGAACAAATCGATACTGATTTATTGCTTTTGATTGCTTCACTTTTTTTAAACAGCGGATGCAGAGGCGTGTGAGGTGTGATTGAGATAAGCTTTATTGAGTGATATTTGCTTGGAGGCTGATAAAAAATTCAAATGAGTCGGATTTAGCGCGGATGAATTCAGATTAATCAGTCCTTATATGACATGCGTATGAAGTAATATTTAGTTTTACTCTCTGATGATCTAATCTAGACAATAATAACTAAAGTGACACATACGCATGCTTTACGTATGGTCACAATACAATAAAATGAGTACAATTTGCTTTTATAGTGTTTGCTTTAGGCGGTTTGCGGTTGTAACAATTCGCTCATGAGTAGTTGCCCACTTGTCTAATCAATTTTTATAGTAAGTTTTAAAATATTTACTGTAGAATTAAATAGGCGAACTGAGTACTCACACTTTAACGTTTCTTGTTTGTGAAAATATCTCAAAATATTCCATTGTTCTATTAGTAGGCAAACCAGTACTACATACATGATATTAGGTCAGATCACGACTACTTCATTGGGTTTATAAATAATGAATCAAGCTATTTCTGATATAAATCTTTTGGTGGGACAGCGGTTATGCTCAAATTCACGACTAAAAGAAAGTCATGATTCATGATTTTTACATTGAAAGCATTTTAGGTACATCCATGCAAACACCTGGGTACCCTTAAAACCATTTTGGACAGAGCTGCGATTTGGATCCTTTAGTCATTCATTTATAACAAAGTGCCATGCAATATTGTCCATTGTGTGAAGTATGAGCCATATTTTAGAGTTAGACAGAAGAACCTGACCTATATAACGATTATACACGCATACATTTTATTAAGAATTTAGATCTTCTGATCGCATTATCACAAAAAGGCGAGGTTATGTAGGAATGCCCATCGGCAAACAAAAGCAATACGCAATTCTTTTTGCAGAAGGAATATCATCTTGTTAAACCAATATATTGCGTAATTTGCTCTCTATATCTGCCTTAATAGCTGTCACTTATATATTATACTGTTATATTTAATATTTAGTAAAAGAGAAGCCCTTTAAATTCAAAATTATTATACAGTTCTAACGAAGAGCCTCGCCACCACATCGTCACTGCCACCGCCACCGGTATACTCTTGACAATGCTGATACAATTTGGCTGATGATGATAATGTGTGAATGTGAAACTGTCACTGTTTCGCTGTACTTGTGGCTCTATCTTCATTAAACAAATGAATCACGATTCGCAAAATAAATACGTGAAATTCTTGGTCAACGTACTAAAGCAATTTGGGTTGTGGCGTGGTTAGCATTATGACCAAAATTATGTTTTAATCCTGTCACAATCACAATTTATGAATGAACCATTACAACTCATCGTCATTGAGAATGCTATAATTTCTTAGTAGAAATGTGGTTTAAACTGACCCTTTCATATAAAAAACATGTATAAATGAGAGTTTGTATGTTGCGTAATACCAAGTTCCTTAAGCATCTGGTATGACCCGAGTTAAGTTATGACTCATGACTGACAGATTAAGACATTTGATAAGTGACAAGCAGCGCATAGCAAAGTTCAAGAAAAGTCAACTTGTCATCACACTCAACCCTTTAATGACTTAGCTTGCCCCTTAAAATGATAAGTAAAAATTGTGTGAGGATAACTGACGCATTCTTTTCGCAAGCTTAATTAGAAAGTCGCAAGAGCGTAATTAGAATTCACAGATGAAAGGGTCACTCCATTTACTAATTAGTTGATTATTACAACTGAGTGCGTTCAAAGTAGCGCTATCATACATCATATTGAAGTATAACTTGGTTCGAGATTTTGTTGTTACCTCATATCTTAAGAGAACCATTGTTGTTCTTAAAACAAAACGTAAAAGCTCAAAATAATTTATTCTAAAAATTAATGTATTTTAAAACTTTTTTTTCGCTGCCTCTTTTAATGTGGCCATTCCACTCAACAAAACAGATACGTTGACCCAGACGGTGTTCGCAGAGAATTTGAATATGTTTCCGGAAATCCATGTGATCCGAATGCAGCGAAGGAAGAGGAGGAAGAAGAGGAAGATGAAAGAGCTGCCCCACCACCAAGACCGTTGCTTCGTCGCATCCGCCCTGAAATAAACGAGAATAACTTGCAAGGTCTTCAGCAAGTTCGTGAGGAGGCTTTAAGCGATGACCAATTGAATCAATATGTTCGCCCAGTCACAAGGTTAGTATAACTGAATGTCAGCCTGATATAAAAATTGTGCTACTTGTTGTGATTTCATCCATTATCTTGACTACTTCTAAAAAGCGTGATTTTGTTATTAAAATTGCAATGGCATAATGACGAATGACTTGGGGATAAAGTATTTATCTTTAGAATTTTTACACAATTAGTAAAGTGTAACTTTGTGGTACACAAAGTGATAAATTGCTTGAGGCAGATAAAAAAACGATAGGCTGACATTGAATTTTCTTACAAGTACTACCGCACTCGTCCAAACGAGACGATTCTGTTAAATGACGCCTTAAAAAAGATAGGTCACTTTTCATAGTTACTTCAATATTTATAATTATTTATCATAATCAGACAATGCAATTTTTTATGACTTAACTTAAGGTTGATTGTATTTACTAATAATAGTACGTACACATGGGAAGGAAGAGGCCTGTTTAATTGGGATAAGTCGTCGTAAATAAATTTGTTTGCAAAAAATTTACCACAATAAAACGCTATATGACATTAGAAAGTTTCCCACCAAACTGCCATGAATGCGAACAAGTTTAAATGAACAGGACTTGAAGATCCCTTGAAAAGGAAAGGTTAAATTTTCTCACAAATACAAGAAGCGTTTATTAACATTACATAACTTTTACAAGATCAACAGCCACAACTGAACTGACTGTCATCCTGTTTTTTAATCAAAAGACTGACAAGTGTCCTGAGTCACTCAATTCTCTTCACACTTCTATTCTGACAACAATTATGTGATTTTAAAATTACAAGTAATTCGCCCTGACTCAAGGTCAGGCCTTTGTTTATGTTTAAATAAAGTACACATATACTCCATTCAGTGATCTGATCAGGGTGCGAATTTTACTTTCAATAGAACTGCATTGTTTTAAAATATAAATCATTAATTAAAGTAGTTTGTAATTACATGGGAAATGGATTAGCTTTTGAGTAAATGAACTAATGAGAGTTAATTGACATGTTTTCTTTATCGTGTTATTGTAGACAAAGGATTGCTAGACCACTTATCAACCAAAGTACTCCAAGGCCAAGAATCCGTATCACCACCGCTCCACCAACCTTGTCCCCCCAAACTCAGTCTCCAGCTTTGATCATCCGTGAACGACCAGTGTCTGTACGTCCATTTGTCTACCAAGAGCCAAGTCAATCCCTTGATTCCGACAGAGGAGGCCGCTTGTTCAACTTTGATTCAGAGTTTCATCGTATTTCTCAGATCAGTCGTCCTAATGATCAACCTCAACCTTTGTACGAGCAGCCCCTTCAAGTTGTCCAACGTCACCCCACACCAGCTACTCAACCATCTCGCCAAGTTTTTGGAGGATCTAATGCTTTCCGTCAATTCAACTCTCCCAATTCAATTTCATCTCCAACTGCTGCCAGCCCCACAACCAAAACAGTGACCGCAGGACCACCATTGGCACCTGGACAAAAGAACCCGAACTTTGGAAGATATCGCACCGAACTTGTCTATGATCCATCCAATGGCCAATACACATCCGTCACTGTTCAAGCGATGCCACACTCAAATCAAGAGATTGAACTGACACAGAAGCTTCGAGCTTTCGTGGAACCCCAAAGGTCTAATCAACTTAACATTCAAACTTTTGGCCAACCTCAAGTCCAATACTTTGGAACTCCACAACAACAACTTCAACAGCAACATCACCAGCAACAGCAACACCACCAAAGCCAACATCGACAACAAGCCGAACCTCAATACACTCCAGCATCTCCAGCCGGACAAATTGACCAATTTCTTGCAAGAAATGCTTACTCTCAGCAAAGACAACAGCAACAACAGCCCCAACAACAACAACCACAGCAAATACAAAACCTTCAGTACTTTCCACAACAGTCGCAGCAGCTAAGACCAAATCCTAGTCCATCTTCTGCTCCACTTGTCCAGCAACCACAGCATATTCAACAGTCTCCCAGACAGTTCCAGTTTCCTGCTGCTTCCCAAAGCATAGATGATAGTCGAAATCCAGCTAATGGACAAATCGACGCTTTTCTCCGTGCCCTGAACATCGACATATAAAAATTTACAATGCTATTATTGTAAATGTAATGTTAGTAATGTATGATTTTAAAAAAGTACTCTGAATTACGTTTGTAATTATAAAGTTAAATTAAGGTTCATGTAGCAGGAAACAAAGAACTGATTCGTCTATTTGAATGAATTGAATTACATTTGTTCATAGTTCATAATTGTAGAAGAAATTAGAATACGTATTTTATATAGTGGAGCAATGTGATCGTCTGTATGACTTTATATGGACGATTCTGATGTTCTGTGCCAGTTTGCCATATATCTAAATATAGCCTTAAATTAAGTAATTGATGGAGACCACCTACTTGTACTTTAAAATCTCTTAATGACGTATCTGCACTCTGCATCCTTGCATTTTTCTATTTACGTAACTTAACTTTAAGTACAAAATGCGTAGGTATGTTAAAAATTGTAATTCCATCTCTTATACCTTATTTATCAAAATGCATACTTCCGTTGTTCTGTTGTGCTGAACATGAGCTTTCCATGACCATACATGCCTTTAATGTACCCTTATTTTAAAAGCATTTTCCCAAATATTCAATCTGTACATATACTCTGTAATCTACTTTAAGTTTTATTATCACTTAAATATGTATGTAATATCATTTTATATTATTTACTTCTATCTAAATTAATGTCTCAATTTCTTATTTTTGACTAGCAGATGAGGAAGTGTCTCTGTAAACCTGACAAATAATGTGTAAAATCCTAATATTACTCTTTGTGCCAATGAGCTTTCAGAGAGTAAGCGTTAAAATGCAATATAAATTTACGAATGATGCCTGAATTAGTCGTAATCCGATTTCTTTGCAAGAATATGAATACAAAATAAGTTAATCAAGTATGTTATAATGGATGATGGTATGATTATAAGAAAACGTTTAGTGTATTCCTTGTCAGTGTAAAATTTTGATTAAATAATTAATGCGGTAGTATTCACTACTAGAATCATTGTGGATTTGTTCAAAGGAAATAAAATGTGTTGTTGTCAAAACGTTCGTTGTGTAATTCCTAATCACTTGTCATTTGAGCACCAGATCAAATTATTTATTCAGCAATTTAAAAAATACTCGAATTGTTTTCTAGTTGCACTCTCACTCTCACATACCTTAATAAAGACTTACCGAAATCTTTATCTGCATCTTGAAAACGGTAGAAACTTAAATGATGTGTAGTATGCCCAATATAACGGTGATTTAGATCATTCCACATACGTATCTATCAATAATAAATGGAAATATTTGAAAAATGCATTTGTTTTTAATTTAGGAACTACTTGACTATAAAAATTTAAGAAAAAATATATCCTTAATTTGTCAAAATTTCTCATTTTTTGTGTCTTTGTTGGTTGTAAAATAAAAATAATATGAAATGAAAACCCAACTTTTTGAATGTTCTACTTCATATTTGGAAATATTTATTCTGCATTAGACAATTCCCTTTTAATATATGTATACACATCTAATTTGATTTCAAATCGGAAAGGTGAAAATATTGTATAACAAAAACAGTTAATCATCGCTTCACCGATTTTTAGTGCAACGATTTAATTACAATTGCAACGTTATATTTTTGCTTTATGAAAAATTAGTTAGGGAGTACCGAATAACTCGTTCTTGTGACAAATCATTTCATGTTGTCTAATTAGTAATTGGGTGATGGTGATGAAAGCTACCGCTGAAGATGACACCCAAAAAGGGATGTGACGCAGAACTGTTGATCTAAATTAACTCATCAAACCCATAGTTAGTTAGTGAAGATGAACCAAAAAAAGTGCACCAATTACCTTGAGAATAGCTCAATCGTAACTGCGTGGCTTGAAGTTACCTTTGTGCTCTCAACTTTTCAATAAATGGCAAATGATAAAAATTGGATCATTGTTTAATATAGGACGAAATGTAAAACGTATAATTATATGCATCTTTGTTATCACAATTTGACTGCCGATGCCGATCCCTTTAACATTTACAATATACATACATACATACATAGTATGCAAGTTCTATTTAAAACTTGTTCGTGAAAGTCAGGTATTTATATTTATTGATGCTCACTAATTGTATGCAAATGGTTCGTCAAAAATATGTATATAATCAGTGATCACATCAAACTAATGAATCGATGTGTAATCATAATTCCTAAGAAGCATAGTTTTATCGTTTTTTTGTCCCTCTATTCAGCACATAGGTATCTTAACACTTTGTAAATTAATTTAAAAAAGAAGGAAATCTTCTTTTTGACTCGTTTTGTATAGTTTGCGGAAGATGTTGGATTCCCGTACTTGTTTTAAATATTCGTGTCTTACAGGTTCATATGTTTAAGTTTCCTTGGCTTAAAGTACTGATATTTATTGTAAACTGATATTTGTAAATGTTGTGCGCGTTGGTTTGATTAGTACTTACACAACGCAACGTGCGCGCGCAGCACTCCGCCTTTCAACTTTAAATCCAACTATAACTTGGTGATCTATACATAAAACAACTTGTAATTTAAACTACAGACAGATGGCAGGGTAAAGTAGTTAAATGATCAACGTACTAAATTTGAAGGGCTCGCTATTGCGTATAAGTTGTATGTACGGATACTATTTAAGAACTATAGCATATTCATAAGCTTTGTACTACTGTCTATAATTTGTGAGCAGGCCAGAAACAAATAATTAATACGCAAAAAGTATGAATTTAAAATTTACTCATTATGAATTTCAGTAAAGGGGACATAATTTACTAGAAATAATACAACGTATACTTCAGCAACAAATATAAAAGTTGTAGTACCGAAAATAAGATTCGGGAAGTTAAGTTTATGAATTGCTATTAAAGTAGTATTTATTAATTATGTACTAAATATCGTTTTGAAAATTCGTTTTCGTTGACTGCATCATAAAAATTTGCTTTGATTATGGTGATAAATCCATACGTCCCGACATGGGGCAGGCTGAGACTCGCTACTTTAGTGTTCTAATATTCCAAAGTAAAGATGAAAAATGTATTTTGAATTAAGTCTGGCTTAACCTTTTAAAATCGTAATTTCGTTTGTATTTTCCTCAAACTTCAAAAACATTAAAAAATGTAGGTCGATGTTTGGTACGCTGCTTCACATCAAATTATTCGATTTAATATCAACATGGCAGTTTGAATATTGCATATATACGTATAGTTTATTATTTAAGCTGATATAAACTATAAATGATCAAATGAAAATATATCGTACACGTCTGCGACGACTTTCAAGTGCAAAACATCATTTGTATCTGTTTGAAGGAGGGACTAAATTTTTGGTACGAAAAAATTGCGGCAAAATCAATGAACCAGAACATAATTGCTTTATGTACTATTTGAAAAAAATCAATTTTCGAGGAAGGAGACTTCGCGTTTTAGCGTTAATACATTTTGCATGCATTTAATGTTGAGAACGTTTCACGAATCCATCATTCATGATTAGTCAAACAGACAGAGCATCACGAACAATCTGTCATTTTCATTTTAGGGCAGATGCAGATTAAAGATACTTTTAGAACAGAAGACCATTATTATTTGTAGCGCTTCCTGATCAAGGTCTTTGCGATCATGAACATCACCTTCTTCACCTCTAATGGTAGAGTCGTCTTCATTTCACTGTCATCACTGTACCATCCCTTACATTTGTCTACTTTTTTATGAGTTGTGCATTCCCATTTTTGTAAACTGTTTATTAGAGGAGTCATTATTCTTTCAACAAAACAAATCATCATCAGAACAATCATGAGTCATACTTTTTGCCTCAAGAGCAAATTATTTTTAATTTTTTACGGCTAGCTACATGCTTTCAATAACAGTTTCCCTAAAAGTTTCCAAAATGTTCGTGTACAATATGTCGTTGTCATTAAAACACTCGTTCGTTGGAAGCTTCAATGTGTGCATGCGCATTAGATCGATGATGAGATAATTTTGTAGATGTTATTCCATAAATCATGTTTTGGGCAATTTTCGAAAATTATCTTAGAAGAACCTATTTGTTTATGGAATAGCAGCAGCAGCATTGAAAAGAAAAATGGAAGTAGTAATTTCCCCACCTACCTTAATAAAATCATCATAATAGCTCAAAGTTAAAATCATCATTTAAGGAAAGGACCGTGATGCCGTGATGCTTTTCATATCATCATGTCTTCAGTATTATTGAACACAAACGATGCGTTGCAGTGTCAAAGCAATAATTATGCATGTGTACATTATGCAAATTAAACGGCACGCAATGAAAAATGTATTTTTAAGGAGGTATTTTTAAAGTAAGTCTCTTTCCTGATATTTACGTGTAGAAAAGGTCAATAAAAAGATTTCCATCTACAACTATAAGCACACATTTTACAATAATTAGAGAACTTTTCCGCCCCAAACACTCGTTTATAGATGAACTGTACAGTAAAAAATCACTAAATTTTAAACGAACGTTTTGGTACACGACATATATAAATGCACAGTACCTTTTGGTCAGTTTTGTACATCTCTCAAGGAAAAATGTCCAGCAATCCGGAACACTGAACAGTATATTGTGCATTAGTATGAATATATTTGCCTTGGATAATGAATAGCCATATTCCGTAAACATCTTTGAACAAATACCAACACAGATAAATGCATGTTAATAATATTATGTTACACTTAGACTTTTAGGCTATTTTATATCATTAATATCTTACATTTCCTTATATTGTATATATTGATCAAAGTCAATAAGCAAGATGATTGACTTTGACTGTCAAGTGAGTCACAGCCTCTGATTCCATCCCTATACCATTGAAGAAGCGACGCCCTCTTTACCCTCTCTGTTTGCATGTTCTTATGGTCGGGCGGTGTACTGTTTAAGTTCTCCAACTGTTCTCCTACTTTTGTTAAAAGATTCATTAAGTAAAAAATGAAATTGCACAACTTTGATCATGACAAAAAATGTATAAATATAATAGTAAAAAAATCATGCACATTCATACTTAATATAGTATATACAAAATGGTTGAATAAATCAATTTTAAAAGTTGTACAATGTTAATTAAAAAGACATACCCAGTATCTTATAGAACAATTTCCGATTAACGTTTAACCAACAACTTGTCATTGTCGTATGTACACACAAGCTCGCGAGCAATTGAAAATATCCCAATTAACGTTGTAAAAGTCGTTGTATATAATTGTGCATCGGCATAAAAAAGAATATGTCTTGTCTTTCTGTCCTAGTAAATCAAACTACTTTAGACTCCTAAATTATGTGTGTGCCATGCTTTTTTTTCTCCAAATGAGATGTAGATAATTACAGTATTAAAAGGAGCGTGAAGAAAAAGGAGTAAAAGGCAAATTAAATATAATGATGATAGTATGATAGTTTTATAAGTTATGGTATGCTATTGTGTAATAAAAACTTCTGAAATTTTAGAAATATGGTTTACGACACAAGTAAGACAGAATTTTTTGTATGTTCATGGAAAACCTAAAAATAATATAAATCTTTCAATTATTTTAGTTACGTTTCGTACCATACGTAGTATAAATTCAAAACTAGAGCTTTTTGTGATAAAAGGATTAATTCGCGAACATAATAATAATAGAGATTGCCAAACCGTTAGCCTCACCTTTCCTAATGTAATATTTTATGTCTTCCCTCCTAATACCACAAAATGTCATTATTTTAAAGAAACATTACTGTATTGTGACAACATCTTTATTTTTCCATCCACTACATTAAAATATACATATCTTACATATTTACAAACAACTTAACTGCAACTGTGTTGTTCATTTCTATTATGTAAACACAAGGTGCCAGCCCGTGAATTGTCGTGTAAGAAATGGTATCATTTTGATAATGATGATAAGAAATAGCTATTGTGTCATTTGCTCTACCACCAGTTCAGATTTCAGATGGAAAACCACTCTTCATTATTTCTTCCCCAGAAAGACTTTTTTTTTTAAATATTGGAGTATTTCATAATGAAAATTTTGTTCATAGCACTGTCACCATCGAAAGTGTTCTTTGGCAATGAAATATTCATGAAATGCATCTGAGTCACCTGCTGTGTAACTTATTACAAACTTTTTAAATGAAAGAATTTCTATTTTCTCAGTTAAAATATTATTGAGTTGAGTGAGATCTATTTGCCGACCTCATCTCATTTCTGTGGACGCAATATGCAATGCCAATTTTTATATATTTACCTACCGATATATTATATATTGTTCGAAATCCGAATAACGAAGAACAGTACAAAAAATAGGCATACAGATCATGAAATGCAGCTATCGAAAATGATCGAGTCAAGGTGCAGGTAGCTTAGCATATCGAAAAATGAACAAATTTTCAAAAAGCATTGATCTTCATTTCTGTTTTAGCGACAATGACTTAAACGTGATGGTGTTTCCTCATGCCATTTCTGTCGTGTTGTGTTCAATAAGCATAAGGTACATTTTTGCACAGAATAAAATACTGACTTCACCCGCAAACTACTCCATATAGTTAATCTTCTCATAGTTCTAAGCTGAGCCCTCCGAGTTGCGTAACTAAATTGCAAAGACGTAGATTTATGCGTGTCCCTGTATCTGTTTCTGATCAAAATCGTATCAGCGCAGCAATTTGTAGCAATACTGATGGTATTGTTTGTTGCTGTTGTGTATCTAAACAGTACCAAAACCATTGTTTTATCTTCATCGCTGTCTGATGTCTGAGGGCAATTATTGCAAATACAGCTAAACTAAAGAAACAAAGATATTTAGCTGCATTCATTACTGATATCGGTGCTTGTCACACGAGGTTAAAGAATATTAGTCAATTCTGAAAATGAAGCATTCATGATTATGATTACTAATATAATTACTCCATGATGGAGGTTGAGTTGAGAGAGTCAAGATATGAGATCACATTACTTAAATCTTGAATATCAAAGCAGTTATCATGTCCCAACAATATCGAGCTATCTATAGAGCTGAAAGAATAAAAGTTGAAGTGGGTAAGAAAGCTACAACAACAACAACAATGTAATGACTAAAGAAGAACGAAGAAAAATTAAAATATAATTGATGATGTAATTTTGTTGTTGTAAAAGTTGGGTCAAAACCAGATTGAGTCTTGAGATTTGCCAAGATTTAAAAAAAACTTAAAACGTACCTACTTGAACTTTTGAAAAATGGAATCCATAAATAGTAAAAAGCCATCCATCAACCTCCTCGCTGCAGTGCATATTGGTCGTAAAGGTGTGTGCTCTGTACAGCGTTAAGTGTCTATCTCACGCACATACAACACAGACCAAAGCCTTGAAAGAATGAACACAAAATTACTTCATTTGCATACAATATGGCAAGAAAATAATGATGATGATCATCATCACGGCTTTGGTACGCAAGATCAAACTACTCCAAGATTAAAGTGCGTGCTCATTATGTCGAGGAGTATTCCAAAATTATCTTATCCTGACTTTAATCAGTCTCTGTGTCAGTTATATTAATGTCGTTTATATTGTCGTCGTTTTATAGCCATAACACGTTACAAGACACAAGTTTGATTTCGTAGTAGTGGTGGTCGTTGCTGCGGCATTCATCATTATCAAATTAAGATGATGTCGGAGAATTCTTTTGTTTATTCGCTCATTAAAAGCACAAAGATGCATCATAGACCAAACCAGACACACAGGAGCAAATGACTTTACTCGCATTCTCTAGTCAAGTTGAATTAACCTTTTACGAAGAATATTTTATGCAAAAAATTTGTTTATCGCTCGCAATAAATTCCTGCATTTTTACGTTGAATCTTGCATAAAAACTGATGATTGTGCGATTTGATGGCGTTTGATATCTAATCTTGGCAAAAGAAAAGTTTCACTTACAGCAGCTCTGGCTGCTCATGCCTTTTGTTGACTTATGTCAATTAATTGATTTGAGGCATTTTATTATTTGTTATATTTATATGAATTTATTGCACAAACTCATGTACATGTCACGGTCGCACTAGGCATACCTTTTGCTTATCGTTAAGCTGACTTGTCTTGTCATTGGGTTCAATTTTTTTTTTTGAATATTAAAAATCTTCACAGCAGTTTGTTTTCATAAAATGCACTTTTTATGCAACTGATTAGATTTATGGATTTTTGATTGACAATTGACAATTTTATTTGATTTTAGTCATGTACTTGCATGAGTTACTTAGTAGGTAGGTCTGTACAATTTTGGATTTGTATACATTTTTTTTATAAATGGAGGTTATTGACAGTTTAGAGTTGAAATCGATAACAGAATGAACAATAAGCATCATGAGAGAAGTGACGTTTCTACACAATATATACATAATTACTCACATTATTGCTGCAACGGTAGTAAAAGAGGTGTGTAATATCTGTGATAAATGACCATGATGATACGCTTATTTTGCACAAAAATTGCTTATACCCATGCGATAAGCTGATGAAGTTAAAAAATATTAATAGCTAATAACATTAAATTATTTTCAAACATGATATCACATTTAATGTGCGACGATTATAATGTAATGATGATGGGTGCTTTGATGTGATAAAACTGTAAGTTTCCTTAAGCTTACTTCTGCCTTTTTTGGGAAGTTGAATGTTGTCTTCAGTTATTTATTATGATATTCGACATTAGATGAGTATGAATTACAATTGTCGTTTTTAAAATTATGAAGGATAATAAAACAAAAAACAAATTACTCATTAATTATAATCTCTGACGGATGAAGTACTACCGATTTAATTGTGGCGGTAAGAATCGCAGATTAAGTTACTTCTCCACATATTTTTTTATATTACATTGTTGCAGTTGTCCTAACTGAAAGCATACTATTACGTTTATATGTAAAATATGAAATCTAGACATGAAAACTAAATTAATTGTGGGTTAGTAGTAAGTGCACTTTAGAATGATACCAAAGAACAAAAATTGACGCACTAAATAGATTTTCAACAATAAACAGTGAGATCTATTTATGAAGTTGTATGTTTAGTCAGTTTTTTACACAATGCACGTGTACGTATTTTGAATGAATACTAATACTTGTCCCAAATATGTGGTGACATAACTGGCACTAGAATCTTGAAACGAAACTAACAAGATCTTAGAATAGCTCGCATTAGATATGCCATCGTCCACTTCTGTACTCTTTGTTTGACATTATTCTGTACATACGTATATATATGTGTATGTATCTAACAACAGTTCCAAAAGTTGTCCTATTTCGTAAGTTATCATTTACATATGTGCCTGTCACTTTAGTCACACGAGTCAATACAGTAATTGACCAAGCCAACAACCAACAACATTTCGCATAAGCTTTCTGCCTGACAGCGAGTACTTTTCAACTTGTTGACAGAATGTATTTCATGAAATCTCTTACCGATTACTACACAGAGTTAGTAAACAAGGCAAACCTAACAATAATATGAGAACAACAATGATTATCTAACAGGAAGGCATGTTTGCCAATAAAAAAAAATATTCTCACATTTGCTACTTTACGGCAAAACGAAACGAAGACAAAAACGAAAGGGTTCTATATGAAAGTGTAAAAATAGGTAAACAGTTAACAAAGTTGATACAAAAGTTCCGTCGTTTCCAACTACTAGACTAGTTTATCACACGAAGTGAGAAGGTGTGAAACTGAAACAGCAAGTCTCTCGTTTTCGTTCTAATGTTTTTCAGACATATGCAAATGGCACAAAATACACCAAAGCTAATTTGTATGCATTGTACATTTACAGTAAAAAAATATTTGCTCATCTATTTATGCACATAAAAATAGTAATGAAGATGACGTA
>JAQFZG010002776.1:0-15394 GCA_034695465.1 Entomobrya nicoleti | reverse complement strand
ATCCATTTATTAGCTTGGCCATATCACTCGCATGTAAGTTTAACATGGATAAAGTAGTCGTTACAATCATTGTACATGTTGTCAACAACATCTTTAAAATTAGCTGGTTTAAGTCACCGTGAAGATATTCAATTATTGTTGAATATACACAGAGGAATAGCCATAAAATACATAGGGATGTAACAAGAACTATTCTTTTTTTATCGGTTGGTGCCTTGGAAATGGAAGCTATAAACGTTTTTGGATCAAATTTGATTGGGAACGCTCCTAGTTTGAAACCAGCGTTTATCAATAAACAGATTATTTGGCGCAGTCTGTCGCTAATCATTTTACTGTTGTTAATACTTAACTTTTTCAAAAATGATCTAGTTTATACTGAAGTTTTACTTTATATTATACAGTTTTTATGCAAATGTACTGAATAATGAAAAAATCCTGGCTGACTTATAAATCTAAACTTTGTTTTCTTGTACGTTTCGTAAGTAGTTCTACTGATTTGAGATAATATGACTCAAGTTCAATTAGTCACATTAAAGATATTTCAGAATAGATCCAGTATGGAAGTTCCTTTTGTATAAGCAATTGTGAATAGTCCGAATATTTCCCAGAAACCTAGATTTTTTGACATCAGAAGAGTTTTTTATATTGCTCAAAAAAATATTATTGGTAATTCTTTTTCTGACTTAAGTTGCAAAAGCTGGTCAACCAAAAAAAACTAATAAAAGCTTAGTTTTTCATCGAGTTATTTTTGGGTTTAATTTCGAATAAAAATTACATTTGAAAAGCTCATTAAAAGTATAATCAATCCATATATATTGATACGATATTATTAAAGTAAATTAAAATTTAGTAAAACTCGTTTATGACCATGTATAAGTCATCATACGTATATATAAAACACAATGATTTTTTATATGAAAAATTCGAAGTAAGACTTCTCAAGTTTTTATATAAATTGATTTTTAAATTGGTTTTGCATGGCAGCCTATTTTTGTCAAGAAATTGATTTTTAAAGTTTAGCATTTATTGTTAACGTAAACGATGTCGAGCTATAGATAGCACTTGAATTTCTTGCATTTGAACTTGGAATTTAGCATCTTGAATTAACTATGAATTTAGGATAAGATAAAGCATTGGGATTTAGAATGAGATTCAGCATTGTGATTTAGCATTGCGATATAAAATTGAAATTTAGCACTGGATTTAGCATTGGGTTTAGTCTGAGACTTAGCATGAGATTTAGCATGGAATTAAGCAAGGGATTTAGCATTGTGATTTTGAATAGGGATTTAGCATGATATTCAGCATAAGGATTTAGCACGAGATTCAGCATTGGGATTCAGCATTGTGATTTAGGATGGAATTTAGCAAGGAATTTGGCATAAGATTTAGCATTGGGATTTATCATTGGGATTTTGCATAGGGATTTTGCATAGGGATTCAGCATTGGGATTTAGCATTGTGATTTAGTATGCGATTTAGCATGGAATTTAGCAAGATGCTTAGCATAAGATTGAGCATAATATTTAGCATGGGATTTTGCATATGGATTTAGCATGAGATTCAGCATTGGAATATTTGGAATTCAGCGTTCTGACTTAGCATGGAATTTAGCATAAGATTCAGCATAATATTTAGCATGGGATTTAGCATGGGATTTAGCATTGAGATTCAACATTGTGATTTAGCATGGAATTAAGCATAAGATTTTGCATGGGGTTTATCAATTAGATTAAATTAGCATGGGATTTAGCATTGGGTTTTAGCATGAAATTTTAGCACAGGGTTTAGTATGGGGTTTGGCATGGGGGATACATTTTGTACGGATTGCAAAAAAGCAAATGTAATTATATATTGGTATTATAAACACTTATGCCTATGACACAGCCACCTATATAAAGCTTTGTCTTCACTTTCAGATTTACTTCTGGAAGAACTTATTGATCGTTCCGAATACTATTTGAACATTTTTATCTTTTTGTATAGTATCCCGGAGGATCAATTTTCTCTTCAAACTGCTGTTTGATGTGAAGTGGTTTATTGGAGTTTTATTTTGAAGTTGTAGCGAATCCTTTTGAAGTTGTAGCGAATCCTTTTGAAGTAATTGTTAAAAGTGTTCAATGTTTTTCAGAGTTTCATGCCGGTAATTTTATTTGGATGAATTGTTGTTGAGTAAGAGTAGATCATGTTGAAGTACGTTACGTGCCTTTAAGGGTTCATCTGTAATAAGTAAAAGTAGGTCACATATTTTCTCAGTCTCAAATGACTAGAAACAATGTGTTGAGTTTAAATACTTACAGGCCCATTTTGGCAACGACAATGCAAAAATTTATAGGGCAACGTATAACCTAGGCAATAAATTCAAGCAGATATAAAAAGTTTATTACATAATTTAAAAAACAAATAATGCGTATCAGTTTTTAATCAATATTCAATATTAACTGTAATAACTATAACATGTATTAACTTAGTAAACAAATATTCAGTAGCATTTGTATTTTACGCACCCAAATACTACTACGCATAGTGTAGACGCAAAACCACAATAGCAGAATTAATTGCATTTTTCTCTGAGATTTATTCAGGCGAAGCATTATAAACTGTGACGACGGTGGAAAATCGACCACAAACAAGCCTAACAACCGAAACCAAAAATATTGTTTTCCTGTATTTGTGGGAAATTTAGCACGTGTCGTAGTCTTGGTCGCTGTTGTAGCGGTAGAAAAGTTGTGAATTATTGTTCTGCGTGTCGCTGAACTCATTTTCATTTATTGAAATTCAGCAACAAACTAATCCTACCTTATTTTCACCTTTTATTGTAGTTCTACAGTGTAGAATGCATATAATTGGTAATAAAAGTATGTTATGTTTTTGTTCGTTGACCTTTTTAGGAAGTGTTCAACGACGTGGAAAAGTTTCACCACACCACAAAATATGAACCATGGAATTGTAATATTAAGATCCCTTTAAGTACATAATTGTGAAGTATGTGATATTGTCAGTAACACCATATATTCGGCAGTAAGTAAACTTTACCAAAACAAAGTGAATTCGAAGTTTTTAGCTACACTGTCTTTTTACATTTTTGCTAAGTTTTCCGTTGCCTCTTTTAATTCTCCACTATACAGACCAAAATATAGGTCATATATTCTTATTAGAAAACAGAAAACGGTGGCAGCAAACCCTTCACTCAACCTAAATACTTGTACAAGTGACATAAAAAGTTTTTTCCGACAAAATTTAAGCTTAAAAAAATACAGTTTAAGGTAGCTGAACACAAAAGAAACGAAAGGATTTTTACGTTTGCCAAAATGATGACAAACATTTTACTTAAGGCTCCGCTTATCTTGTCGCTTCCGCTTAGATTTTTTCGCTTCTGTTGACAAGCTTACAGGTAAAAAGGATACAGAGCATTTCGGAAGGTTGATTCTGAGTAATGTTGGTCATGCCGGAATTAATGACTGAGCATACTTGTCCCTTTTATGCTTTTACTTTCTTGCACTTGTTTTCATCTCAACTGTATTTTTCTGTATCTAGCTAACCGTTTAATTTGTGTGTTTAAAATATCAACTCACGTAAAATAATTAAACCACACAAAACAAGATCACTTTCGGAAATTATTGATGACAGAAAACTTATTTAACATTTAAATATATCGTAGTCACTTTATTCCAACGAATGGAGTCAAATGCTATGTAAAAACCGAAAATTTTGAAAGTTATATTTTTAATTATCGAAATCATCATTAAAATAATTTATTTGTTTCGAAAGATCCTCAAACTTCCCTATAAAACTAAAACTATTAGATAACCAGAATATATAAGCACTAAAAGAGATAAGCAAAGTCATAAAAATGTTATGAAAAAAGAATAACATTATTACAAATGTAAGATTGCTTTTCGATATATTTTAAAATTACAACTTTGTTTCGAATGTGGTTCCAAAGCAAGAACAGCCAGCACACCTCCAAAACTCGTCGTGGTCCAGATGAAATGACAAAAATGTAATGGTATTTGTTTGAGTTTTCGTGTAGTCTGTACAAGACACTTGTACTCTACTACCCTATTTGTATTTTTATGAAGAGCAAAAACTGGGGCTGGGTTGTAGTGAAATAATGAGCCATGAAATTTGAAATATGCGACAGCTTTTAAAATCACATTTCCCAGTTTACATAACAACTTGTACTTTGGGAAATATACTTGTTTTGCATATCACTTTCACCGAAGCCATGGCAAGTAAAAATGAATATATTATGAAAGTGAGAGATACAAAGAAATGTTTTCCAGAAATACATTGGCTGGAGCCATAACACATGCTTCATATACATTTAAATCTTGTGTAAATGAAACACGGCAATTTAAATGACCACACATTTCTCAAAATCAAAACATGCCACAGGAAATACGCACTATAAAATTGTGTGATATTTTCATAGCGTCTTTGGTAACACAAACCACCACCACCACCATTAATGTATTTAATAAATCAACTTAATATATTTGTATCAACTGTTCATTATTTGCACAACAAATGTCCAAGATTTTTATTATTATTTTAAATTAAGTTTAAGTTAAGTGTGAACTTCTTGTAGAAATTGAAAACAAGTTTTAATAGTTCATCAGTGATAAATCATCACGAAGAAAAAGGTTAACCACAAAATTTAAACTGGACGTACAACAAGAATGTCTTTTCTTTTCCTGCAACAAATTTACAATTGGATGAGGAACAATGGTTTTAATAAGTGTTTCAAATATAATTTCCAAAAAAGATACTGTAATTTCTTAGCCTAAATTCAACATTTAAATTACAAATTATGCACTACGTCATAGCACTCAATTAATAAAATGCCTCAGAATGATGCCCAATTGAAAATGCAGAAAAATTGTAGGCTGCAATCTACCTAAAACACCACAAAGAGAAAGAAAACATTGATGTTAGTACGCCTTTCATGTGGTATCGATCCACCCTTTCCCTTTTTACATCCATTGAGTCAGCTTAAGAGTTAGTTTAGCTTGGAAGAACTGCGGGATACTGGAAAAGCAGTCAGTAGCTTTTTGAACAGTGTGCTGTAAACATCTCCCAATTTTTTTAGAAATAAAACCACAAAACATATCTACAAATACTCATGTACTATATAGTACAGTTTTCAAGTGCACGACGGTGTTGACATTTTGTGTATAGATCAACATACAAAATAAATCAACAAGAATATATAAATTTTAGAAGTCATCCAAAATTAAATAATGTACGCAATTAACAAAAAAATATAAACATGAATCATTTAGGTGACCAACCAATGCTCGTTTGTTTCAATAATGTGGATTGTGCTATAAAGTGAAACGCAAAAGTTATGCCGTTACATGTGCTTCTCTGTTCATTTAAAACTGTAAGTAATTTTTTCCATGTTTTTATTAAATTTTAACTTCGCCATTTAAATATAATTAAAACGTATCTTTAAACAATGTAACCAGAAAACCAACAGGATCGTTTGTTTCCACACATGTTTCCTCAGCAGAATTCTTTATTTCTGTAATCTTTAATGAATGTCAATTCTCAAACAGCAGCTAATCTAAATTTTTGGAGAAGTGCGTGAATCAAAACAAAACCTGATATGCTAAGTATTTACAAATAGTTAAATTTGCTCTTCATGAGCTTTCAGTAATAGCTAAACTGTCACAATATTTTCTTCATATCTTATTTGGTTGAAATGCATTTGAGATTTGTTCGTGTATCGAATCATTACCATCTCACGCAATACAAGCATCTCTCAAAGAACAATTTAGGCTAGAAGTTAGCTGATGCATCTTATCTTTCCTCGTAAAACGATATAAAGTGTGTTTTCTAGCTAATATTGTGTTGGCTCGTTAGGTACGGTCTTGATGAATACCGTGAAATTCAATGGTTCAAAGAGAGAAAGTCTTTTTCTGTTTTAGGTACTCCATAAAGGTACTCCATACAAAACAATCTTGCTGGTTTTGTAAGCTAACATTGTTGCGTTAACGTTTTATTTTGAGTTTATCCGAACGAATTGACCCCATAACGCTTCTTGCAGATTGAGAAAATTATTAAACATATAAAATGTAAATTCAACTGAAATATTTATATATTTGGTGAAATTCAAATGTTAACGATTGGATTTGTGAAGAAACATGTATACGTGGAGGCTTACAGACAGACTTGCATACATAGCGACTGAAGTATAAAATGGAGTTTCTGTGTAAGATCATATTTTTTGTAAGTCTGGCGTGTGATCTGACCCCATCCTAAGAAATGGGTTTGACAGGAAGTTTTCTCGTCTTGGCATTTCTTTTGTTTTTTTCTGGTGAAAGGAAATATCTTAGTTTGGTCTTTTTGTGTGTAGAATTATGGATACTTTAATAAGTGTATGAAATAAATCTGTTTTTGATTCCGGAAACAATTTGATATTCTGTATTTGTAAGAATTGGTTTGTACGCTAAATCATGTGCATGTGTTTAATACATTATGTGCATAGATAGTTAGAGGCATTACATGGCTCAATTCTAAACATTAAAATAAATATAGACAAATTATAGTCAAGACAATGTTCGATTTTGGTAGCTTTATCAAAATGAAAATATACCGACAGAAAATGAAAGACGAAGTACGTTTAGCTTTGCATTTGGGAATTTCCGGGAAACCGAACATAACGAGATTTTTGATGGATGAAATGTCAACGAGTTTGTAAGCGTAGTCATCAATAATACAAAAAAACGTTTTATTATGCAAATGGGAATCCTTTCGAAACACTCGTATGTATTCGTTGACAAGACGTAATCTCTTCTACCATATGACATTTGACAATAACGCTTTCTTAAAAATTAAGATGTGCTTTCTTTCCCTTTGCAGCATTACACATTCTAGTAAGTTATGGAAAAAACGCATCTAGCGAACATGAAAACATAATCCGGCCACACGAAAATAACGTATTAGCGCGTACAATCATTAAGCCTTACTTCAAATTGTCCTTGAAATAATTTCGTATGGATTGAAGCTCCTTTCTTTATTTATATCGGGAATATATTTTTGATGGATGATATGTCAATAGACGTGCACATAAAGTCATTTATAAGGGAAGACTAAGGTGTGTAATTATGCAAATCGAAAACTATTTTGCATCGAAAATGGAGTCTTTACAATATATATATATCTATGCTACATGCTATTAAATTTTTTAGCACCCAATGTATAAGCTGTAAATGTAAAAGCGAAGGTGTTACAATGGATTGTAAAATTTCAAAGGGAAAAAAGTTTAAAATGAGAATCTAGTACACTTTTATAATACTTGCATAGCTTAATCCAAACGTGTCAATTTTTTTCCTCGGCGTTCAAAATTTACTTCCTTTTTAGGTGAAAAGTGCAAAGGAATGTATGGAACTTTATTTGAGTTAATGGAACTTTTTTTTACCATCTTTTGCTGATCGATTGAAAGATCTTCTTTAAACTATTTTCAGAATGGAATGATACGCCTTTCTGCATGGTTGTTAGACTTAATGCATACATGTCTTACATTCTAACTTACATGTTCTCACTTTGTACTGAAGGAATGCTCAGGGTAATGGACGTATGGGAAGATTGGAAAAAATCCATGTTATCGTACTTTGCGCGTCTTTTCTGCATTCCTATTCATTTTGGTCTTCACATTGTTGATCCCGTAAACCAGACATACATGGACAACGTGAACAAGAAGTATAGAAATCTTTGTAACTCTGGCTTCTGTGATCTGATCCCATCCTTTGAAAATGACTTTGAAAGGAAGGAAGGATTTTTTTGGCATTTCTTTTTGAGAGAGAAAGTAAGTCGTATTTGTGTGTTGAAGTCGACGAGATTTTTAATGGAATGGATTTTCAAAGGGAACAGGAAAGCATTCAAATAACCTGCTTCTCCTTAAGACACTGCAGTGTAAGAAAATAAATCAGTTTTTACAGGAAATACTTCGTTTCTGAAACTTAAAACGGTAAATTTTCAAAAGTAAACGTTGTCACATTACAAAAATAAAAACTTGCATTTGAATTGCTATACAATTCTTCTTGTGCTTATTTTAGAGAGCTGCTTACACAGGCATTGCGCTGTATTGTATTAGGTATATTAATGTACACAGTACCCACGATAAATATATATCAATATTTGGAAGTGGAACAAAGCTGGAGTCAGCTAGACTAAAAGGTGGTCATAATTTAAAGGGAATATTGCAGAGAACAAGTTTATTGGGTTCTTCCTTTCTGACAAATATCACTTTGCTCTCTTCCCTTTAAAAACATAAAGCTATACAATAACTATATCTACTCTTATCTTGAAACACGATGGTCTTTGCTATATCGTTATTCTAAAGCTGCCCTTCTGATGATGTTGTCGCAAACATTAGTATCATGATCCACTGAACCACCAAAGCCATACCAAAGCATCATGTAGTAACCTACCAAAAATATAGAAAGTGGTATCTTTTAACACACATGCAGATATACAAACAACATGAAAGGGAAAACATTGAAAACATATTCAAAAGGAAATTCAGTTTCAAACTAACGTCAGCACCGCCTCTACCGGCATCCCCATTTTTTCTTTTAACTTTCAGTCTCACTTTTGGAAAACATCCAAAAAAAATTCATGCAAAAAATTCTAGTATATTCCAATATAAAATTCCATATCTTCCACTTTCTCTTTTGAAGTATTATAAAACTTGCATTCAAGTGAAAGTAAAGTGCAATGATCGTCCTCTCCTGATATTAGCAGGCTTGTAAAGTGAGCCATAAAAAATATAGGTTAAAAGCCAAAAGATCTCTTGGGAATATAGCTAGAAAAAAGAGACCTCTAGTCATCGATTTTCCTACAAACATATAAAACGTTAAGTTTAAAAACAATGCATTACATCCTTCACTTTATTTTTATTCCAGGTATAATGGATCCGAAACCGAGACATCTAATTATTAACCGTGGGTTGAGTCACTTACACAACTGACCAAAGATTCCGACAAATTCTGCACAGTGTCACTGAAGACTACACTTTAATGATCAAGTATCCTCAACACCGCGACTCGAGCGTTTACGAGTGCCAAGTTTCCACAACATCCCATCTTAGTCATTACGTTCATCTTAACGTAGTTGGTAAGTACTTTAAACCAACTTACATATAAAAATACAATTCGTTCAAGTTCATAAACTTCTCTTATCCTTTTGATAATCCGAGTCTCGGTACCCAAACCAGTAAAGGTAGGAAATGTTTTCATAAAAACAAGCACACTCGATGTTCAAATACAATTACCACTAGTTCTACTTCCATAAACAGTTTTCTTTTAACAAGCATATATACCAGGAGAATTTTTCACATCGGGGAGCTTGGGCAGGAAACCTATTTACCATGTCATTGTGCTACTAAAGAATTGATACGCTGGTGTAGCTCTGTTCTCTCCTGCTGAGTGTGATTACAGTTGTCAAAAAATAAGAAAATAATATAACGGGATAGTTTGTTGTCTATTTTAGCCACAACCAGTATTTTCATCAAGAGAAAAAGATTATGTGGAGTGATTGGATGGTTTTTAGGATTGGTAATCAATTTGAACCTGACCAGATATAAACACGTAAGAAATTACAATAAAATTTAATGGATAACTTTGGTATGGTCAAATCAAATTGAATAAAGTAGATATGCCGAACATGTAATATCTTTTTAACGAGGTGCTAACCCAATCCACAAATACTATTTTCATGTTCTTTTCTGGTACTACAAATGTGTATATGCTACACGATGACAATTATCATAACATGATAATAAACTGCAGTATTCGAAATGTAATTTTGATGTTCGTGACCATCGTGATCAGTGTACTAATTGTAATAGCCTATAGAACTATACTACTTTTAACACCTACGCTGCAACTGCTTCATTAAATATTATATACGGTTATTGTAGAATCGTGTTTTGTTGAACTCAGCATGGTGAAATTTACAGCCGAAATAAAAAACAGTGACCCGGAAACACGTGAAAAACATTACTAATTCAGTTGGTTATTAGTCATGCTTTCTGTAAGAATTTTATTCGCAAATAATGGCATGAATGATATAGCAAACTTATGAATGAATAAATAGCGTGAATAGGCCTAATTATCATAATCATAATGTTTTCCTACAATTTAATTTTTTTTTGTATTTTTTTGTTCAAATATTTAGAAATAATATATTCAAATGCAATAGTGCAAATATACCGTACTCTTATTTATTTTTCCTAAATATTTTTAGTTTGCAATGGTTTTTTATCTAAAATTTGTAGTTCGAACTAATCTTTCAATATATAGCATAAAGTGATACAACCAACGATAACACACATGTATACTCAAAATGACACGAAAATTTCATGTTTCGTTTAATACAACAGCTCTACTCATTTAACTAAGCTTCACCTCTTGTCTCCGAAAACGTATGCATCAATGTCAAAAATATGAGATTTGAAACTAAGCCCCACTTGTGTTTCCAGTATTCACTTGACTTTGTATTCTATTCATGTACATCTGATATCTCTCTTAATTATGTGACAAGTCTCTTGTAACCTTGTTCTCTTGAAAGTTGCATGGATGCATATATTATTCTACTTATGCATTGTTACGTATTTATGGGTGTTTTGACAACAGAAATGTCTATAAGTCCATTCTTCACTAGCCTTGACATTGAAAATGAGTTGTGTCAGAACATACGATACTTTTGACTTGAGTGTCAAGTGGAAAAGTTTCTTTCTCGTTTGCATTTTCAAGGTTTCTCACCATAAATGCTTTGGAGTATTCTCTCAAAAACTAGAATATTAAGTCAAAAGAGAAACTTGTTACTTTCTTCATAGTACTCTTGCATATTAATCAAATTCCCTAAAAACGATCAAGCAAAACATCTTAATAGACATTTTTGTATCTAAAGCTTGTTTAAAAAGGTAAACTAATAACTATGTATATTTGTGCTGATCGTGAGTTCCTTGGAACTAAAAAGCACAATGGTGTCTTTCTGTAGCATTTCCTAATAATAGAGATCAGGAAGGGGAAACAACAACAAAATATTCGTAAAACAAAATGTTACGTAATGTACCTTGTAAACTGCAGATACATTCTGTGTGTTTAAAAACGTTTTTGAATTAAATGTGTACATGAACTGCATTTTTAATGGGATCAAGTGAAAGTAAGACGAGCAAAGTTGAAGTGAAACTACACAACAAGACATCGTACGTATTAAGTGAAATTTTCCTGTTGTACCTTCCCCTATTTTTTAGTAAAACTTTTTCCCTTTGAAATTTCCCCTATTTTACCGGAAATAAAAAACGAACAAATTCAGAGAGGAAGTGGAACTAGTAGAATGAAGTAAATTTTCTAGATACGTTCTCCCTTTTGATTATCTAAAGATTATTAGCTGTGGTTGAACAAATAAGTTACTCGAAAATTTATTACTTGATTAAACGTATAATGATTTTGTCTGCTTATCTGACTATCTGTTAGAAGAACGAGAAGGGATAATTATAAAAGTAGAAATGTCTAATTTTTATGCTTAAAGAAATGAAGTTGCCACCAAAGTTTTTATCCTTTATGCTCTACTATATAAAAAAACAAAAGGATAAACATTGGAAAAGAAAGCAGCGGAGAAAATGAAATATAAACAATGAATTTGGCCTGAATCTTTTAGTACAATTTTTTACCGTTTTCATCTCAAACAAAGTGGAATTCCATTACACAAGGACTTTAGAATGGTTTCACTGTAATACTATAGCTCATCCTAAGGTACATATCTTGTTTATATTCTGTGTTACGTGTTACTTTGCTCACACGCTATTTTTTAAGTTGTGATCCCATCATTTCCTTTAAAAATGCATTTTCAGAGAATAAACGAACCAAGGTGAACAAAAAATTTATTACGAAATATTACCTTGCTCTTCTCAGTTATGTCACAAATAAAGTTACACAACTTTCTTTCCCATTCATGTTTTCAAGCAAACATTACATTTTTACAAGCGTGTGTCCCTCCAGCAATTCGTTTTTATTTGGACAAGTTTTTCTTTCACAAAATAGAAAACCTTGAAAAGCAAACAAAAACATCTTTTGTTGTTTTTGTATCAACTTTACGCTTTCCACTAAAATCGTGAGCTGCTTCACTTCAGACCATCCATAAGTCCATCAAGTTTTCTCTTACTTTCACAAAAAACACTCAGAAATTTACACTGCCTTTCATTTTGTCCATTAGTATTTATCAAGTTAACAATGAAACACAAGTCGAGTTTTGTGATAAAGCTTTCATTTGATTATGACATCACTCAACTCATGTTACATGCATTATGTATAGAGAAACAGATAAAACAGCAAAGTTCTCTGTTACTTGAACTCCCAACCGGAAGTAGATACCTTAACAATGGCTGTAAATTCATACACGTGTCGCACTTAGCTCATTCTTGTCTCCAGTTACACCAAATCTATTGATTAGAAGGGTCGCCTAAAGGACAAAAAATATAAATATCGAAATATTTGATATGCTTAACGTGTTGACTTGAGTTGAATAACTTCAAGCGGATAATTAATATCATATCTATCCTTAAGGGAAATTGGTGACACGACTCAACATTTCTTTTTCTTGCAATCTTACTTGGCTGATATCCCTGAAGCATTCATGAACATTCTTTCTTTTATTTTTGCTTTCTGATTCGCATGATATACCAATCGTTATTGACGGCAAGTGAAATCAACTCCGATGTGTCATTTGTTGATTGCATAAAACTGCTTTTTTTCATCAAAACTTCAGACTTTTATTGCTTACATACTTGTATGCATAGAGTCTGTGATTCGTGTACATAGCCCAAGGGAAAATCTTACAAAATCTAGTTCCCAAACAGTAGTTATGATGTCATGGTAAATTCTAAAGCACTGATTTCTTAAAATCTTCTTATTTGACTGGTAATCCACGACTTAATGCTCACAGAAAAAAAATGAGAGAAATTATATGATGTAAATTTTTTGCTGCTGATATTTCCTAAGATATCCTAAAATATTTTTGAAGAAATGGAATTCCTCCCATTTAGTTTAGATGAATGGAGTTAAATAAGCCTCCTCTGAGTTAGACTTAAAATTCATTTCATTTATTCTTAAAGTCAAGCTTATAACTTCGAAGCAAAGTAAGAAAAACCACAGGCTGTCCGCTGTCATCCTAAGTACTCAAAAACGTTAAAACTTCCTAATTCAAAACATTCCAAAAAATATAAAACAGAAGACAAAAACTCATTTTCAAAAACATGTGCGTGCCAAGCAAATTACGTGGCCACGCATAAACATTTCAGATTTTCACTTTTACTTTTCCAAAATTAAAATAGTATGAAGAACGTAGGCACAAATGGCTTGGCATACAAATGTGGTAGTACGCAGTTAAACACATGGCTTTTATTACTTTTACTGTTTTGTATACAAAACCAGATACCACAAAACATTCGTGAGAATTCTAACTTGGTATAATGCACAAGATAATGAAAATACTCAAGGGACTACTACCACAAAACATTTTACAAACTACAAACCTACAAATTACGTTTTTCAAACTAGCATCCAGACTATTTCCATTTCACAAAATTTCATCATTAAAAATCAGTAGGTCCCTTGAGATCGAAGACTCCCATATTTAGATAGGTTTCTTTATTATGCGGAACTCAACTGGATGATACATATAAGCTTCTATAAAAAAAGGAGCACTAATACAGAAAATATGAATCGATTTATTATTTTAAAAGGCACTCGGTACAATTTTTGTATTTTCAGATAACAAGATACAATTTTCCAGGAGGTGTTGTAAGCGTACGAACAGCAAAAAGAAGAGACGCAAATATCCTTTCTACTAATCCAGCGGGCTAAATTAACTGATTCAGGAAGATAAGCGTGTAATCCTACAAATTCTGCTGCTTTCAGTACAAAAGTCTGCATTATTATTGGTAAGGACAATTTGCAATATTTTTTGGTTTACTTATTTTTGTAATTCCACCCCAAGATTGTGTGTGGTGCTTTGTAATACAAACATGTTTTTCTTTTGTTTATTTTTAAAAGGAGAGCTACCAGCTACTATCATAACTGGAGGACAAATATCTCAAAATGATAATACGGAGCTTGTGCATACTTTTCAATATTGTGATTATATTTATATGATACTTAAAAAACAAACCTGTGTACCAAGTTTTCAATAAAGAAAATCAAAACTAATTGTTGGTGAAATAAATATGAATACACTTTTTTGTGATATTTTAAAATTAAATAAAACGTGGAAAACTTATTATTGCCTTAATTGTTTCTGTTATGCCATTTTGCAAAAAAAATCTCGACAGCATTTTCATTTAAACTTAACACCAAAGAAACACATCAACATTTCTTTGGTTGTCTTAAAACTTTCACTTTCCTCAAATTCACGGAGAAATTCATAAGAAACACGTCTGGTGTCTGTAATAACAGTTTTCTTTCTCTCAACAGCTGAAAATATTACGCACAGTGGCGAAAATAAGGAGGTGCAGGGGGTGCGAAGCACCCCGGCCCGCGGGCCTGAATGATTTTGGGGGCCCGCGACTAAAATGAGAGAACAGAAAAAACCAAAAATGGTGTTATAATAAACTATTTTAAATCGAGCTATTTGTCTGAAATTTATGCATGCTAAACGCTATGCAATTTTCAGGTATTGTAAATAATTTGTGGGACAACTAATACCAGGCATTCAATAAATTCCTGACTCAGCATTCGAGCTACTTTGCTCAGGATTTAGACTAAAAGGAAAGCCGTGCAACTCCATTTAACAGGCCCTCGGAATTAGTTGATTTAACTTCGAACATTCAAAAAATCGTCTGGAAAAATATTCATAGATAGACGGAATCGAGTTGAGTGTGTGTAAAATCAACCCTTGGTATTAAATGATCAACGAGCTGGTTACATTCATAAACAAGCCAAAGTTTCATCATAAAATTAGCTAAATCATGAAACCTGGTTAAGTGAGTGTAATTTCTGCTAAGCGTTTTAAAAATATTCGTTTGAGATATATCGAAGCAGTTGTAGTAATGATTCTAATATTTTAAAACTTACACCAAATATTGACGAACGTATACCTTTGTTTATAAGTAGAATATATGCGAAGTTTTTACCAAACAAAAAAATTGCATCTAAATTTTGTTTTGCTATTTTATTCAGCTTGTTATTCTTTTAAAGCTAATTCAGCCTCGTTTTTTAAAAACCACATTGGAAACCAGTTTTAAATCACCAGTTTTTAATGTAAATGTTGCCTTTTTATTATATTGGTAACCATTCGTGGCAAACAGGCTAACAATGGAAGTAATGCAATAGATCATGGAAATTTTACATGACATTTATACTGTGTTGTGTAGTTTTTTATGCTG
>JAQFZG010002775.1:0-15399 GCA_034695465.1 Entomobrya nicoleti | reverse complement strand
TTTAAAGTGTCTTCCACACCAAAGCAGTATTTTCCTGTATCTTGACTGATTTCATCAAAATACCGACCGATAAGTTTCTTCTCCTGAATGAATTTAACATTTTGGAGAGATTCTGCTGCTAATTCGATTGCCTGATTGAAACCATTTTCTCCTCCATATGAAACGTCCACCAACTTGATAACTTTAGTTTGTAGTCTCTGCAATGCATAAGAAAAAGGCAAGTTACTCTCCCAAATCAAAGGCTCCCATGCATAGATAGAGTATAAATGGAAAGCTTAAAAAACTGCATGAGAGTTTGGCACGTACTGGATCAAACATATCTGACTGACTCAATTCGGTTTTAAAGTCTGCTGAGCCAGCAAGAATAAGCCCAGCAATATTTGGCTTGTCGTTACTAATAAATAGCTGCGTGGCCACTTCAGCCACTTTTCGAACATAATTGTGACGTTTTTCCATCCTTAATCTAGCGAAACGTAAAGCAGACTGACCACCACGTCCTGTAAATGATGAACGATTAATATACAGAATTACAACTTTTAAAGTAAAAGTTAACAGTTTGTTAATATTAGTTAAACAAATAAAATGAATTTTAACCATGTTTCTTTGGAAGGTCTACGGTGAATTTGTGCAAAACTTCCCGAGTGCTTCCTTGCAGGGTACCAAATAAAGCCCCATTACCGTCCATCACAATGAAACCAAATTTATTGTCATCTGCCAATAACGCTGTCAAAGCTTCTGTATGAAACTGAAAGTAAAATACGAATGAGTTACCATTTAATAATCATCAAAAAGGAAAAAATTTTTTTTTGCAAACGTGATAGATGAATGGATATAATGCATACCTTGTTATCACAAAGATAAAGAAAAGTGTTTATGGGTTTGAATGGTTCAAAATCAATATTAACTTTCTTTTCTTTTCCTTCATCTGTAACTATTGTTCCACAGTATATTACCAGGCCATTTGGGGGAACTAAAATATGAAAGCATTTTAAAGATTACCACTGATTTGATAAAGAGATGCACTTTCACATCTCGCGTAAATAATTAACGTAAGTATTTCACAAACCTTTGGTATACAATTTTAGCTTTTGCTGCACGGAAGTGATAGCAGCTAGGACGGAAAGTCTATTGACTCTACTTTTTATATTAGACGCTGTCCCAAATTCATCAGCCAACATTTTCCCCACGCTGGAGATTTGTTCCTTGGGCGGAATTATGAGAGAAATCATGCTGGTCCCATTCCTATTAACAAAAAATAACATTTTTTAAAACCCATTTTCGTATTTATTAATCTTTATACTTAAAACCATATCTACATACCCTCTAGCCAATTCCAAGCTCTTAATGAGCTTCTTAATTTTCCACATTTCGACATTTCGATCGGCCGAAGATTCATCTGTCGTTGCATATCCTGCAGAAGACATGCTTATTGCTTCCCCACGAAAATAAATTCTACTTCGTCAGGAATTTAAATATATATATCTGAAATCGGAATATTTCAAAATCATAAAATGGAAGAAAGTAAAAAATATACCCATGTACTAATTAAAATTAACAAAAATCAATTTCAATCCTGGTTATAAACGCTGCTGAGAAATGAAGCAAATATTAAATTCATTAAATTACCTTTTCCAGTAACCAAATTTCCTCTAAAAACAAAGCAATCACACAGCTCCCACCGAGAACACTAAAAACTGTCGACAGTCTACACTTGAATTTCGAACCGTATTGACAGTATTGTGTAACAGCAACGTGGCTTCGAGAATGTCAATGTCAAATACACTATGGATATGGAAAATGGAGATCTTTGCCAACGGCTAGTAAAGATTGAAGATACTCATTTATGATGATGCAAGCGAAATACGTATTGTCTGGAAGGATTTTCACTCAGCCAGACGTAGGAAATATCGAGCGAACGATTCGGTTAGATCGGGAATGAGAATCGGGAAAGATTGGGTTACCAACAGCATACTAGACCCTCGACTTCCTTCTGTGCTAGACATACAGGTTAGTATGAAAAGTATGATGTACTATCCGACGACCAGCTTGATGTGGAAACTCGGTCGAACAGTGAAAGCTTCTATATAGTTACTTTCTTCAGTCGACTCAGACTGTATGAATATAAATGTATATCCCCATTTTACGATGAGTAGATTTCCAATATTTCCACAAAGTAGGAGCATCCTAGAATTTTAGACGAACGCAAAAGACTGGTGCGCAATAATGATATATGCCTGGACACAGCAACGAAGAGTGAAAGATCGGTGAAAGACATTTATGATTCAAATATAATTCGTAATTCACATATGCCAAATAAATCAGTATAGAGATAACCAAAATCAAATATTTCTGCAACACAAACGATCTGCTTTCTTTATTTTGTCGTAAAATTTTAAAGCAAAAAGTGACATCAATCGTTATATTAATAACTATAACTTTTTTCATTACAAGACGAAAGCCGTCTACTTATGATTCACTCGTCTGTGAAACAAGATATATAATACTTTTATAATAAGGAGAAATTTGTAATTCAAAGAAACATATTTTGGGATATCTTTATAATTGATAGGTAGGTAATGATAATGATGAATGACAAATACATATTTAATTTTTTTAATGTTTACAATTTACTTTTATTAAAGAAGATATCCAATTGTATGTATATGTTTTTATTCTTAACTAGATTTTACAATAATTATAACTCGAGAATATTTTGCCATCCCAGTACATCATGAGTTTTTTTTCGTTATAATTTACACCGTGTAATGATAAAGTCCGGATTATATAAGAATTACTGAAATGCATTTTTTTTAAATTACCGAAACCAAATGAAGTTTCTTTTTCATTATTTCTGATTTTTTTTATCACTGGGTTAAGTTTACAACTAAAACACTTAAAAACGATGTATTTTATTTTAACGAATTGCAATTGCACGTGAACGAAATAATTGTATGATGAAGTAACCTATTCATTCTTTTTTGAAAAAATCATATAAATACGCCAATTAATTGATCATCACAGGTATAATATAAAACTTGGGTAATGAACACCAGAAACAATACTGCGATACGAAACACGTAAAGTTAAATCGTTAAAAATCCATGCAAGGTTGTCCGAGACCTGTCGGACATGACCCCTGGTAGTATTTTCATATCACTATTAATTGTAATAAAATAATAATAACAAAACATTGATTCAGAGGATTCTTTTTATACATAACAAATAACATACCAATTTGGTTTGCCGATTAAAAAGACATACGCTACTAATTTTTTGCCCCCTCTTACGTATGATAAACCTGTTGTGTTTTTTCATTCAAATTGGTCAGAAAAACGATTTGACATTTTTGTACCGATTAAATCATTTGTAAAATTCTTTTAATATTAAGATATTACGAGATCTACATGTTTTGTTAGTTTTCGAAAATTCATCCTTTCAATCCATAATGCTTTCCCATTTGCAATCATAATTTTATAAGAACGAAATCAGCTCTCTTTTACACGAAATCACAGATTTCCATGCACATTTCTATATATTCAGCATATACAAACATAATTGACGAGATGTATATGACTCAGTTCATTAGTAATCAGTCACTGTGCTAGTAATAATACGAGTGTGCCAGTCAACTGACTAATGTTTCTTTTTTCTTTCACGATTATTTCAAACCAACCGTCATATGCCACAGCTTAACGAAGTATCTGAAAGGAAATATTGGTAAATAAATATGCTAACGAAAGAGGAAAGTGACAATTAGATTTTTTCTCCAGGAAATTAAAACCTCGCGTGTAGTAGTAACTATACCGGTTAATAATAATCTTACAACTGTACTACTTGAGCATGCAACAAACATGCATGCCAAATAATGTTTGAAACGCCACTTCAAATATAATAATTTCTTTCAATAATTGGTCACCAGAAGGAATAATGCTTAAAGGCTTTTTCCAAATTCATCTTGCCAATTTAGAAATCAGTCTACTTTTGGTAACCGTTTCAGGTTTAACGATTTTATCTAGTAACATTAATATTTCTTAGGTTTTGCGATAATTATATAAATGCAGAGAGTATCACAGAGAATCTATCAGTCATAGTTCGGGTAGATAAGCCTTCTTTTTAGGAAATCGAATATTTTTTTTTTCATTGATCAACTATATTTTTCTTTGGGAGATTATTACAGGTTAATTTTGAGTTTTTAATTGGAGTGCATTCAGAGATCATATTTTGCATTTTTTTTAAATTTTGTTGAAATTCTTATCTCACACCCAACTTTTCACATTTCCAAAAAAGTCTCTCTCAGTCCCTTTACTTAATAACAAAAGTGTTAACAGTCAAAGACTAGCGAGCAAGAAACGAATTTCCTGTATTTTTGATAACGATAGTGTGAGTATTTTTTTTCTAATTACAATATGAAAATATAAAACACCCGTTAAATTGCCGTTAGATTCACGGTCAATGCGTTTTATACGGCACACAATTGCCCACAACTGACTCCCTTTTAACTCTCACTCTCTGCATTCACGGCATGAACATATCAATGATTATAACATGCGTACGTCATTACCAACCGATATTAATTAACAGTAACAAAAATTAAGGTATGATAAATAATAGGTTTGTATAAAAATTGGTAGAATACAACAGTCTCAACAAAATTAGATATTTAACGGAGGAACGATAAAAAAAATAATAAACAATAATAATACTATAAAAAATGCTGAGACCTTTCACATAAATGTGAGTACTACTACAACGAGAGGAAGTTTTGCGATAATTAACGTGTTAATAATAAGTTGTAACAATAATTAATAATTATAATGATGAATATGTTTTGTACATACATTTAAATAGCACCGACGGAGCTCCAAAAAAATAACTGACCACTTTGGTTTGGTTTAATACACGCTTTCCCTAAGGTTAAAATAATATCACAGTTATGGTTCAAGTTTCCTTCTTCTTCTTAAAAAGGTAATTGGTACAGCAGTGATAGTAATACTTTATTCGTTTATTAGTACCACTGAAAGCTATGATGAGATCTGGAAGTAAATTTCCATGTTTCGATTACATGAGAATTTTTTTGTTACGCATACGACTTCGTATTCCTTTCATTTTGATTATGAAAAGTCTTTTCTTAAGCCTAATAATAATAATTTAGCTGTAGTTATCATTATTAAGTCTTTGGCCATTTCAGTTTGCATTGTGTATCGTACACGATATCATAACTTTGAGATTACTTCTCTGTGCATATAAAGTACTGACTTGTTCGTGGTACGCACCAAGAAGAAATTGATTATAAATTAATTATTTGTATTACCCTTTCACTTCCTCACTTTCCTCACCAACGTCTTAACCCACTTGTAACGAGACTGTGTGTATGCGAGGGAAACCGTAGGCGCGGTCAATTATTAATAATAATACTCAATTATTTCGGATTGGAGCTCCTATTTATGCTATTTAACATTTTAAACATCAGCATTACTGGTTTCAGTTTTTAGTAATAACGCTGAAGATTAGTGAACATTTTTTTTTATAATAAGACTTAAGCAGCTACAAGAATTTTTTTTGCGATATTTCCTAGAGAGAGAAGAACATACCAATAATGGCTATTAGTCCAGATTGGCATATGAAAACCGTGTTTTAAAATCATTTACCCTGCAAAAGAGAGCTTGCAATATTCCACCGCGGAATTGAACGCTACATCGAACACATGCTTTTGTCGAACTCTTTTTTATATTTGTATAAAATGCAGTAATTGCAAGTTGCAATTTACAACACACGTCCAAACTCGGACGCGAACATATTTAGTTAGACTGAAAACTGATGTGACGTATGTCACACACCAGTCATTTTTGTACATGTGTCCAATGCATCATTAACTCTTGACAAACCAGAAAACAACAGTCATTTAAATGTTTTCACGAAAAACTCGTCGTATTTTTTTATCCACAAGGAAGCACTGTATTCCTCATGGCGAATTATAACTTACATAATGACGAGTTATATTATGATCATAATGAGATTACTTCAATTTTTGACTGTTTTGTAGTAAAAGTACAGGTAATACTTTTTTTTTCTTCTCCTGTACATAATTGTGATCTCGTAATAATAATCACGTTTCCTAAACTTGTATGAAACATGATCAATCGGTAAAAAAATCAACTGAATAATTACCAAATGTGGCAATCGAGTAAGCATTGTTCAAGTAATAATATATACCCAGTTTCCGCGTTCATTTTTTCTATTAAAAACTTCATCCTCCCCAATTGACGCATTCATTCTTGTTTCCTGTGTTCAGATCAGAACAAGAACTATCTTGTTTATAACGTGGGACGGCAAACATTTTCATATACTTTTAACCTTAAACTTAGAATATTTGAAATACAAGTAATTTTAATTTTGTCAACAAGACATTTGAAATCTTAACTTACACTAAAAAACCCTGAACCGGAAAAAAATTTCCATTTAATAATATATATGCTACAAGAAAGCCTTGCATAAACTGTATGGAATCATCGCTGAATTAAAAATGTATATTACCAAAAATTACAAAACGAACACGAAACGTTTTTTTTGCGAAACTTAAGGACAATAAGTGGTTCAAATTACGAGTGTTATATAACAGCTAAACTTATAATTTAATTCGAACCATTCAAAACTGAAGTGTCCTTTTCAAAAGAACTTATCACCGTTTAAATAAATTAATTTTTTTGTTTCGTTCTAAAATCTGCGTCAATTCTTTTGAATATGTCAAAATCAAAAACAAAACAACATACTAATTTGTTTCATATGCGAAACCTTTGTAAAAATTAAATTAACGCAGACATTTATATTAACTTTGTGGTATTTACGACCTATCACTTGCGTTCGTTGCGTAAAAGAGTTAATACTTGGATTATAATGGATAACGAACATTAATAATAACTGATAAACGGTAAAGACTGGTAAAAATGTTTTTGACATTGTATTCGTGACTCCCAACAGTACGCAAGGCTGTTTACCAACTTCATATGATTTACAATTTATGCAGAGTGCTAGTAAAGACAAACTGGGTTTTCGGGTCTAATATTTCATATTTATGTATAATGTGCTAAATTACGACTCAAGCCTAAAGGTTGCGGTTGCAGACCGTGTAGAATCAATTCCAAAGTGCCATGAGATGATCCACCAGCTTTTCTGTGATTCGGAGAAACTTACTTGTCCCACCAGTCGGTTGAACCACCACTCGCGTAAGAGCCACCATAACCAGAGGCCGCATACATGGGCGCATATCCTTGTTCTAAAAAAATACAAATATAATCAGCCGTTATTAGATTGTAGAACAAGGTAAACATTCCTATGAAATTAGTGAGTTCAAACAGCCAACTTACGTTGGGAATATCCATTGTTGTACCCACCACGACCGCCACCACCACCTTGAGGTCCCCCACGAGAACTGCCATGTTGACGGTAATCCCGAGAGCCAAATCCTGCTCCTCCAAAACTGCAGAAAATATAATTTATTAAAACATGTGCCACTGAAGTTTAATTTAAAGGGCAATACAAAATTATATGATTTAGTAGGTCCTTACCGTTTTTGACCACGACCACCACCACTACGACCATGAGAAGAATATGAGCTTCTCATTTCGTTTGAAATGATTTCCAGCCATGATGGCATTTCTTGCTTAGTTTCTTGAACCAATTCAACCAGGTCCCGAACAAGGTTCTTGTTCTTCTCATTGAAGAATGAAGTGGCAACTCCAAGATTTCCCATACGACCGGTACGTCCAATTCGGTGAACATATTCTTCAATGTCGGATGGTAAATCGTAGTTGATGACATGCTTAATGTTAGGAATATCAAGTCCTCGAGCAGCAACCTAAATAACAGAAAAAAAAATGAATTAATTAAACTGTAAACATAATTCCATACTTATCTTTTCGATTCATATAATTGCAAACTTATTTTACTCAGTAGCGAAAATACTCCTCATAATGAATCAGGTTTCAAGTGTTCTTAAATTGACATCATAGAAAATGTTTGGAAATGATGATAAGAAGCACACAACTAAGAATGTAGACTTACCGCAGTTGCAACAAGAATTGGAGTGCGTCCATTCCTAAAGCATCGAAGTGCGTCTTCACGATCCCGTTGGGTTCGGTCACCATGAATAGATGTTACTGGGAATCCTTCCATGTGCAAGAAATCAGTAAGTTGGTCAACTCCTCGTTTTGTTTCCACAAACACCAAAGTCAAGTTGGCGGCATCAAATCCCTCTGTCAAAACAAGAAATTATTAAGTTAAATACCCAAAGTAACTCATCATATCTTTTTTAATACGGAGGAATCGTTTATGCAAAAACATACCTGCTGCGTTCAAAAGATCCAAGAGGAATGATCGTTTTTCATGTTCTTCGACCCAGAGAATCTTCTGGGTAATGTTTTCAGAGGTGGAGCCCACACGTCCAACGGCCAAGAAGATGTAGTTATCAAGAAAATCTCTAGCCAACATCTGGATTTCCTTAGGGAAAGTTGCAGAAAACATAAGTGTTTGACGTTGGCCTGTAATTGGCATGGAGCTACGCTCGACGATTTCACGAATCTGTGGCTCGAAACCCATGTCCAACATTCTATCAGCTTCATCGAGGACCAGGTATCTGCAGTTATCCAATCCGATACGGTCACGTTTGATCATATCAGTTAAACGTCCTGGTGTTCCAACCAGCATTTGACAGCCCCTATCTAAATCGCGGAGTTGCTCCTCAACCTAAAGAACACAATATCATAAGTACAATTTAATACTTAGAAATAAGATACGTAACAACTGAAGCTATACAAATGAAGCATAAAAGTAAAAGAAACTTACGGGAGCACCGCCATATACAACGCACGGACGTATAAGTGATCTGTACGCAAACTTTCTGGCTTCAATGTAAATCTGAGTTGCCAATTCACGAGTTGGTGCCAGTACTAGAGCAACGGGATACTGCTTGTTTCTTCGAGAGTATGTTCTTGGCTGGAATTTAACAAAATTGATGCAATTAAATGATGAAATTCGCAAGGTCAAATAATATGAATTTAATTCTATATAATAATATCTGTTATACCTTAAAACTGAAGATCTCGGGTCCACGGTGGAATATATGATTCATCATAGGGACCAAGAAAGCAGCAGTTTTTCCAGATCCAGTTTGGGCACATGCTAAAGAAAGATGAGAACACTCATTAGCCATCGCTTTCCAACACTGACCATACGTCATAATACTTAAATTAGCAGATCAGGAATTTATGTGACTTACCCATAAGATCTCTGCCAGCCATAACGATAGGAATGGCATACTTTTGTACTGGAGTTGGCCTTGTGTAGCGTGCCAACGCAATGTTAGTCTGAATGATTTCAGAGAAAGTTAAGTCATCAAAGGTGCTGATGTTCTCCGGGACATCGTTTCCAGTTGCTTCAACAGGAATATCTTCATACTTGTCGAAATTGATTCCAGTATTTCCAGTGGAAAAGAGTTCAGCTTCTACTCTTTCATCTTTAGGGAGTGGAGTCTTCCAATCTTCGGCGTTAGCATTGTAAGCGGATATTTGTCCACTATTATTGTAGCCAGTAGTATAGCTATAGCCTCCCCGACCACGATTGCCTCCTGAGTAGGCATTGCCTCCAGCGGCGGCTGGATCCTCTTGCCAACGATTGTTTCTTGTTTCTACATTTCCATTCTGGTAACCACCTCCATTGTTCCAGCCTCCATTCTGGTAGCTTCCACGGCCACCTCCGCGACCTCCACGTCCTCCTTCATAACCATTCCATCTTTGGTCGCCACCGTTGGCATAACCATTGTTGAAATGTCCACCACGGCCGTTGGTGTTGTTGTAAACACGTCCGTTCATGTGACCTTCACCACGTCCACCACGAGGAGCGCCTCCTCCACGGGGAGGTCCATAAGCTGCTGGTGGTGGTGGTGGACCTGCTAGCTGCGGGAACTGGGCCTGGGGTGGTGGTTGTGCAAACTGCTCAGGGTAACCTTGTGGGGGAGCTTGTTGAAGCTGGGGATCATCGAACTTAGAATATCCTGCACCCGCACCGCCTTCCGGTATACTTCCACTTCTTAGGTGCGGTGGAACATAACGTTGGTACAGAATGGGTTGATTATTCAGATCTAGACCAGCAAACTGAAGACACAAAAAAAATTCATTTAATACCACTGCATTAGTTCTTAATACCTACTTACTAGATGACGTCATCATGACGTCAACATCTAATTTTAACTATGTTGAACTCAAGCTCATACTAAACGACTTAAATAATTTTTACATTAAAAAAAACTAATCAGATCAATCAGGTGATCTTTGAATTATTTAAAAAAAAAAGTCAACATCAACGTCATTCTTCCACCTTTCAACTTTCTAATTTTCCCCCTTCCCAATTATCCCTAAATTTCAGCATTTAGCTAATTTTACACCGTTTTTTCGTAATCAGAATATGTTCACGTACCTGCTGCTCGAGACCTGCGGCATTTGGAGTTCCATAACTCATAATTTTAATTAATTTTCAAAAGTTTTTTCACGAGTGATTGAGACCCACACCTTTTCTTTCAAAATGGCTAACGCGAAAAGGACGATGAATTGTTCGTCTCTCTCGTCTATTGTCGATTCTTTTTATATTTCTTGCGTCTATATTTCCCTACACTAAATTGTACGACTGCACTGCACTTGTACAAGTTGAGATGTGACGACTACTACCTCTAAACTTCGTTTTTCTACTCTTCTCTTCAACTCTCTGCCCTCTTGTCTGGCTGGCTATTGCACTAACTTTGTACAATTACCTTTTCTTCTTTCAAAATGCTATGATTGCGTATGAAGTTATGTATGGTATGGTGGTGTGCTACCAATAATACCGCTATACTGCTCCCTATAAAAGATATACTTTATGCCATGCCATGATTGCCATGCAGCGAAATTGAGGTTGCGTAGAGTAGAACAGCTAAAGTTAGAGCCACAGCCACACACAGACAGACCAAGCATTTTTCTCATTCAATCAATACAGTTGAAAAGATGAGATTTTACACGTATACCATGAGACGGTATTACTCTACCACGTCGACAACCAAAAAATGCGCCCCTCTCTGCCCCTAACCCTTTGCCAGTAAAGCTAAGAACCAAGACTAAAGTACCACCACCACCCCCACCCAGCGACGGACGACGAAGAAGAAGAGAGCTTCGTTTTTACACGATTAAGTTCATTCATACGCGTTCCCCGTTTGTCCCCGAACGAACGTTTTTTTAGCAGCGCAGCGCATGCATGCACCAAATCAAGTTAATACAGTACAAAAAAGTACGAAGTATGAATAACCTTAAGCAAGAAAGACTGCGAAGCATGAGCCATTTATTTAATGGCGCTGCCTACGTCTGACGTCTGGTAAAAAGGTAACTCGTCATCGTTAAGCAATTAGAATCATCATGCGACATACGATACGAACGACAGATTTTATTTCGATGAATTTAAGATAATTCCGCTGACCATGCATTGCACCTGGTTGGTACGCTATCGATTGATTACGCTGAATATCAGTACAGAATTTCTTAAATTTAGTAACTGACAACGCTGAAAATTATAATGGGTTCAATTAAGTCAAGTCGTTAGCTAAACCCTATCTTTTCCCCAGGGCCATGCCTAAGTACATATATTATACCATCAACCATGGACATCAAAGTTTGATATGATTTTTAACGGTATTTTCTTACAGCGTTACTAAGTTTTTTACCCTGGTTTTTTTCGCAAGAAGCATTATTACACCAGCAAATTTCAGCAATTCTGCATAGTCGGTCGTTCATTCCTTTTTATCGTTAGCGTTAGTCATCAAAATTCTAGGTTATCCAACCCAGTCATTTTCTTCCGCTGAACTGAACAGAACCGTAAAAAAATACGTAATGATACGCCAAATGCAAGAAGATGCACAGACTTGTGCAAAGCACAGCCATTTTTATATGCAACAAATCTTATTTTACCTTTTACAAACTTACGAGACGACGAAACGAATGGTATATGATGCAAAATGCTAAATGTAAATTGTGTAGCCTCGTCTTCGTCTGCTTCTTCTCTAATCTCTGGCTCTCTCTGTATCTGTCTGTGGGCTTCTGACGAGGCTGAGATTTTATATTACACGCTTTGTTCCTAAGATTTGCTAAAAGGGACATTCAAATCGACGAAATGGGATTTTTGGGATGTAAAGTAAAGTCGTGTACGTAATTGGTCTCGCGGAAAATTACCAGCAAATATAGTAAGTATGTTGGTATGATTCCGTCAGCACTTCCTAATAATGCTAGAGATTAGAATTCATACAGCATGCATACAATGAAATACACTAAATACAGCGTAGCATACAAGTTTAGGGTGGTCAAGTTTTTTTAGCCGTCCTTCTTAAACTCAAGACTGAAGACTACACTAATTTAAAATGTTGTCCTACTTCTATTCTTGCGTAAAAACTATAAAATGTTACTTTTTTCTGCGCTACTAAAGTACACCTGCTTGCTATAAAATAGCTTATGCGGCTAAAAATAAGATTCCCTCTTGCAAACCAACTACAAAAATCTGAAATCGGAAAAATAAATGGAACAGCATTTGAGACTTTGAAAATGTGTTGCATTGCATAACAGACACATGCACAGCAGAAGCTTGGCCACTTTTTTCAAAAGTTAATTTTATAAGTTGAACGTTTAAAGCCGCAAAAATTACATTCGTTGACAATTTGATAAGTAGCTGCTTTGACTTTTACGGAGTTAAGCATTTCTGTGTAATATTTGGGACAAACATGAAACGTCCTTCATTTTCTGAAGAAAAAAAAACGCGTTTACAGCGCGGACCAGATAATGAAGTTATGTGCATACGTCATTTCATTTCCCGAGAACCTGCTAACAAATTTTGTCCATGCTTTTTTATCCCTTTTTCATAAATATTCTATTTTCGCTAGCACCGCACAGGCGCACACCGCACCAAATTCGCTACCCATTCCCCATAAAGTGAAAGTAACCCACGGTAAATAAGATAGCTTCCCCTTTTTTGATTTGATCATTAGGCGTATAAAACAACGCAATTATTCAAACGTAGTATTCCGTTGGAGAAGGACTAGAATTGACTAGGATAGCGTATTTCATAATATATGTCAATGCGGGGGTGTACCATAAATAGGGGCATTGTCAACTAATGATTTAAAAGGACAAAACCAAATTCATTAGAACACGGGCTTTGATACAACACTAATTGATCACATTAAATGATATTGTATTTTGGCGTATATTTTAGTTATCTTACAGTTTGAAGAAGTTTTGAAAATTATTTTTTTTAATACAAATACATTACTAAAAATTATGACTGTTTTCATTTTTAAACTATACAAATACACATATGACAAACAAAATGTAGACATGCAAAATGAACCTTTAGGTACAAAGGATAGTTACAAAAAGTGAATGTATCGGAAATTTATTATTTTACGCCGTAAATGTTAAATGGGGTGGAGTCGGTTTGAGGTAAAGGCAAAGCATTACCTGTCATCTTTTTATCATCATTATCTTCTTCTACTATTTTTTTATTTATGCAAGTTTTCTCACTCTTCCATTATTACTATTACACAGGTTTGTATGAAGCCGACTGATTGTGCATTAATACAAACTATTTCTATTTTCAATTTTATCATTAACTAGTCGTTGGCAGCAATTATGAGAGTACCCGCAGTAATCGAACCACCTAACCACACAGCATTGATAAGATGAAGTGTAAAGTCAGTAAGTGTAATGATAACGAGAGAATGCATATGAACAAAATCAAACTGCCTTGAACAAAATTTCTTCATTTAAACCTTTAAAACACAGTAGTGAATGAAGAACGAACACTTCGCAAGACATATTCCCACACATGAAGTAGCAAATTCGAAATGAGTGTACTCAAGACATTCGACCAAAAAATGAAATAAATTCTACAAAAACAATTCGCTTATGGTAATTTTATTATCAATTCATGAAAAATCTAAACAACATCTTTCTTATGTTTCAACTGGGCAGCGATACGATCCAAATCTCTCCTTCCCTGAGAACTTAGTCGTCGTCCTGCGCCGTCTGGAACCTTCTCTACCAACTTGACAGACTCAAGGGCCTGCAGTGCTTTTCTTGCAACTGAGCCAGATCCCCTGCAGAAATGGCTTGGGCTACTGCCGTTACTCTTGCGCTCTATATAATTAAAAACAAAATCACAATTGTTAGCTACAGTTACACAACCGTATTGCAGGTGCAGATACAGCCATCTGATAAAACAAAAAAAGTTGAGATAACTTTGCAGCTACTTACGTCCGAAAATTTTGGTGACCGTGTTGGTTCCAAGTGGGGATCTGATGTACAAATGTCTAGCAATGGCAGCACAACGAATGAAGAACCAATCTTCGTCATAAGGAGCTAACTCTTTAGATTTGGAGGTCTTAACCAAATCAACCCATTCTGGAACCTTCAGCTTTCCGGATCTAACAAAAAGATAAACAATAACCATAATAAATTCACCTGTTCAAGTCAACAATATTTACACTTCTTTAGTTTCACTATACTAATTGTCTTTTAAATTACAGCTAAAGTCACAAAATATAACAACTAACAATACTTTCACTAACTATAAAATACAGCAGCGCAATGCATGGAAGGAAATACCAGTTATTTTTGCACCATATAATTTTTTTAAAAACCGGACAGTATTTAACACGCTTAAGATGATGGTAATTAAAACTAAACTAGTCTTCAAACTGATCATATTCATTTGGTTTGGTAAAACCGAAAATAACAATACGTTCCCTCCCGTTCCGAGAGCACTGTACACCTGCCTCCCTACAAATTCCTCCTTGAAAATAACTTAAATATCTACAAATTGATAGTTTTCACTGATCACTTACTTTTTCAAGAACTGAGCGAAAGCCCGGACAAACTTGTGTTGGTCAACATCCTTGACCGAGGATGGGTATTTTGTCGACAACGACAAAGACATGATCTCCCTGAAAAGGATAAATATGATATCAAATTAGAATTCAAAATTAACTCCCAAAATATCACAAATCACTGAAATTTTACGGAGAACAAGATAATGCTTTTATTTTAATGCACTTTTATTTACTTACCGATTACTAATGAATTTTATTCAGTGAAACTCCTGTGGAAAAAGGTTGGACAAAAAGAAATCACACGGTAAACAGTGTGCACATTCCACAATGAAAGAAGCCAAGTGCTATTTTCTGCTTTACGGTATGGCATGCATCAACTTAAAATCGGCCAGACTGCCACCACAAAACCAAAGAGCTCAGAACGAGATATGCCCTGCTACTCCATAGATGTCAGCTATGGCTACTTTGCACAAAGAAAATCTTGATCTCTTTCATTTATGTTGCAG